>PVJS01050180.1:0-14410 GCA_004027185.1 Glis glis | reverse complement strand
GGGAAGAATGAAGTTCATTAAGGGAGTTTCTACCATCGACCATATTTACATATGAGAATATACTAATGTCAATCTTAGTTCTATGTGTGGGGGGGAGGGGAGGGGGGCACCAATTGCTGCGTGCATGTATGTTAATGTCTATTTGATTTCAATTGTGATGTGAGACTATAATGCACCAATAAAAAGCACATTAAAAAAGTCTTCAACAACAACAATATAATTTAATGAGATTTTCAACAGTGTAGAAAAAGCCTGTTTCAAAACAAAACATAAATAGGGTTGGGAGTGTAGCTTAGAGGTAGAATGCTCCTGGGTTCAATTCCAAGTACCAAAATAAATAAATAAATAATATTTAAAAAAAAAGAATATCACAACTTGAATGAGAAAGTTAGTGTGGAAATGATCAAGAATTGAAATAATAAGAAATGCGGATGAGGATATGGGAAAATAGGAACTCTTATACACTGTTGGTGGGATTGAAAATTAGTATAGCCACTATAGAGATCAGTATGGAGTTTCCTCATAAGACTGGGAACAGAACCACCATATGACCCAACTATACCATTATTCAGTATCTTTCCAAAGGAACTAAAGTCAGAATATTGTGGGAATACACGCATATCCATGTTTATATCAGCACAATTCACAATAGCCAATTATGGAGCCAAACTAAGTGTCCACCAACAGATGAATGGATAATGAATTGTGGTATATATACACAATGGAATTTTACTTGGCCATAAAGAAAAACAAAATTATGTCATTTTCAGAAAAATGAATGGAACTAGAGAGTATGATGCTAAGTGATATCAGTCATTTGCAGAAAGTCAAGGATTGACTGTTTTCTCTCATATGTGGGAACCAGAGAGAAAAATAGGAAACAAAAGGGACTTTGGATAATTGAGGAGAGACACCAGTAGAATAGTGGAAGGCAATGGGGGGAGTACAGAGGAGAAAGGAGCAATTCAAGTTACGCTGTGCGCATGTAGGAAGGTACACTACCAATCTAGCTGTATGCATGGGGAGGAGTGGGTAGTGGGATAGGCCTGAAGGAAATAATAGTAAGACCTGTGTGCATGTCCATTTGTATAAATTTGAACCTCACTAAGATGAATAATTACAATACACCAATAAAAGTATAAAAAAAGAAAAGGAAATCAACTGCCACAAACAAGAAGACAAAACAAATGTTGGAATTATCTGACCATAACACTAAAGAATTCATGATAAAAAGTCTTCCAAATCCAATTGCATATTCTCTTGAAATAAATGGGGAAAAAAGAAAATCTAATCAAAGAAATAGGAGTTATAAAAATAAGCAAATGAATGGAGGCTTTTACCTACTTGGTTAAGTTTATTGCTAACTTTTTGTTATTTTTGATGGTATCATAAATTAGATTTTCTTAATTTTTTTCTAGTAAAAAATAGGTTGATTTTGTATTCTGAAATTTTATTAAATTGTTTATTCTAAGTTTCTTTTGTGGAGTTTTTAGGTTTTTATGTATGTATTATGCCATCTGTAAACATATGTAACTTTGCTTAATCCCTTCCAATTTGGATGCCTCATTTCTTTTTCTGGCCAAATTGCTCTGGCTGGGACTTTCAGTACTATGTTGCATCAGAGTGGTAAGAGTAGGCATTCTTGTCTTCCTTTTGATCCTAGAGGGAAAGAAAACCTTCAGTTTTTCACTGTTAAGTGTGATATGACCTCTAAGTTTGTCATATGTAGTCTGTATTATGTTGACATGCATTTCTTCTATACCTAGGTTTTGGGCATTTTTTTCCACTCAAGGTGTTGATTAAAAATAACTAAAAAAAAGCCAGGCGTGGTGGCACATGCTTATAATCCCAGTACTTGGGAGACTGAGACAGAAGGATTGCAGGTTCATAGCCAGCCTCAGCACCTTAGTGAGGCCCTGTTTCAAAATAAGAAATAAAATCGGGCTGGGGGTGTAGTTCAGAGGTAGAATGCCCCTGGGTGCAATCTCCAGTGCCACACACACAAAAAAACTAAAAAGACATAAATAAATAAAAAATGAAATCCTGGGTTCATGTATTGAAAGACTTAATCTTGCTCAAATGTCCACATTTACCATAAGGGATCTACACACCCAATGCTATCTCCATCAAAATCCCAATGGCACTTTTACAGAAACACACACACACACACACACACACACACACACACACACACACACATACTTCCTAAACTTTATGTGGAACCACAAAAGACCCAGAAAACTCTGAATGGATCTTGAGGACAAAAAGAACAAATTTTGAGGGATTACATTTTTTTTTATTTCAACATAATTACAAAGTTAAAGTAATCAAAGCACTATGGTACTTACATAAAGGAAAATATAAACCAAAGGAACAAAATAAGGAGCCCAGAAGCAAACCTACACATATGCAATCAGCTAATCTTTGAAAAGGATGCCAAGAATACACAATGATAAAAGAGCAGTTTCTTCAAGAAACAGGAAAACTGGATATGCAAAATAATGAAATGAGACCCCTATTTAAAACCATACACAAAAATCGACTTGAAATAGATTAAAGACTTACATGTAAGAACAGAAACAACACAATTTCTAAGAGAAAACATAAAGTAAAACTTCCTGACATTGGTCTTAGCAATGATTTCTTGAGTATAACACCAAAAGCATAGAGAACAAAGGCCAAAATAGACAAATGGAACAAAGAATGAAAAGGAAACATATGAAATGGAAGAAGATATCTTCAAATCATATACCTGGGCAAGGGGTTCATTTACAAAATATATAAGCAACTCAAACAACTCAGTGGTAAGAAAGCAAGTAACAAAAAATGGTCAAAGGACCTGAATAGACATTTCTTTAAAGAAGGTATACAATGTAAACCAGGTATATGAAAGAGGGCTTAACACTTCTATTCATGAGGGAGATGCAAATAATAACTACAATGAGATTTCCCCTCATGCTTGTTAGGATGGCTGATATCAAAATAAATAAAAAATAAGTAGTGTTAGACATGGATGTAGAGAAAGTATCAACCTTGGAACTTGTTGGTGAAAATGCAAAATGATGCGGCTACTCTGGAAAAGAGCATGGAGATTCGATTCTTCAAAAAATTAAAAATAGAACTATCATATGATCCAGTAATCCCATTTCTGGCTACGTATCCAAAATAATTCAAATAAGGATCTGAAAGAGATGTCAGCATTCTGTTGTTCATTGCAGCAATTCTTACAAAAGCTAAGAAAGAGATGCAATCCAAATGTTCATCAAGGGATGAACGGATGAAGAAAATGTGATATATATATATATATATATATATATATATATATACATATATATATACATATATATATGCACACATATATATATATGAATATTATTCATCTTTAAAAATAATAGAAATTCTGCCATATATGACAATGTAAATGCAACTGGAAGACATTATGCTAAGTGGAATAAGGCAGTCTCAAAAAGTTAAATTCTGTATGATTCCACTTACATGAGGTATTCAGAATAGTCAAACTCATAGAAACAGAGAATACAATAGTAGTTTCCAGAGTGAGGGTTATGGTGAAATGAGAAGTTATTGTTTAATGGGTATAACATTTCAGTTTGACAAGATGAATAAGTTCTAGAGATCTTTTGCACGACATAGTGTCTATAGTTAATATGGTATTTGCATTTCAAAATTTGAGAAGCAAATAGATGTTTAAGTATTCTTACTACAAAAGGGAGGGTGGGCATAAGAAAAATTTTGGAGGTGATGGACATATTTATTATATAGATTGGGATGACAGTTACATGAGTATATGCATATATCAAAAGTTCATCAAATTATATACGTTTTAATATGCAGTTTATGTACAGTTTTTTGTTTGTTTGTCTACTGTGTCACAATATAGTTGTTTAAAAAAGTAAAAGGCCCGAGGAAAATAAAATTTCAGTAAACCAAGTTTTAAAGTATTTTAAACACTGTTACAAAAGATTAGTAAAACATATGTGAAAAAGTATTTTTAAAATCTCATGGAAGTTCATCCAATTTGTAAACAGAATGGAAACAAAATTGGATAAAAAACATATAGAGTCTTACTGGGCATGGTGGTGCACACCTGTAATCCCAGTACTTGGTAGGCTGACGCAGGAGGATTGCAGGCCCTCAGCAACTTAGTGAGACCCTGTTTCAAAATAAAAAAATAAATTAGGGCTGGGGGTGTGGCTCAGAGGTAGAATGCCCCTGGGCTCAATACCCAGTGCCAACAAACAAACAAATGAAAACAGAGTCTCAGGATCCAGAAATTAACAAAAATTATAATATTTGAATCATGGGACTTCAAAAGGAGAGGAGAGAGAGTGACTGAAATGTATTTGAAGAGTTAATGGCAGAAAACTTACCAAATTGGGCAAAAGACACTAACCTATGGTGCCAAGAAGATGAACAAAGTGAACACATGACAAACCCAAGAAATCCATACCAAGATAAGTTATAATGAGGCTTTTAAAATCTGAATACAAAGAGATAAATATCCAAAGCAGCCAGAAAAACCATGTACCCCTAGAAAGATAACAACTGAATAACAGAAAAACGCTCATCTGTTACCATGGAAGCCAGAAGAACGTGACACAATATATTCAAGCACTGTAGGAAGAAAACAAAACAAAACAAATAAAAAATGCTGTCACTGCTAATTTCTGCTACAATTAGGAAAACTGTCATTCAGTAATGAAGGGGCAATAAAAACATTCTCTGGTGGACAAAGCCAAAATAATGTGCCCTTAGTAATCCTAAAGACTGGCTAAAGGAGTCTCCAAAAAGAATTCGATAAAGTTAATTTAGAGCATCATCAAGAAAAAAAATTTTTTTTGATCCATTCATCTGTTGATGGACATCTAGGCTGGTTCCATAATTTGGCTATTGTAAATTGTGCTGCTATGAACATGGATATACATGTATGATTATAATATTCTGATTTCATTTCCTTTGGGAAGATGCCCCGAAGTGCTATGTCTGGGTCATATGGTAGTCCCATTCCCAATCTTCTGAGAAAACTCCATACTGATTTCTAAAGCAGTTGTTCTAATTTGCAGTTCCACCAACAGTGTAATAGGGTTCTGGCTTCCGCACATCCTCGCCAGCACGTATTATTGTTTGTGTTCTTGATGACTGCCATCCTAACTGGAGAGAGATGCAATCTCAGTGTAGCTTTGATTTGCATCTCCCCGATTGCTAAAGATGATGAACATTTTTTTCATATATTTGTTGGCCATTTATGGATCACAAAACTTTGGTATATATACACAGTGGAATTTTACTCAGTCATAAAGAAGAACAAAATTACTCCATGTGCAGGAAAATGGATGGAACTCGAGAATATTATGCTAAGTGAGCACACCTAGTCTCAAAGAACAAGTAGAAGCATGATCTCTCTTATATGTGGAAGCTAGAGAGATACTTGGCAATAAGGGCAGCATCAGACAGATGAGCAGAGACTCCAGGGGAGTGACAGAGGGTGATTAGGGAAGGGAGGTGAGGAACGAAATCATAAAGAATGCAATAATAGAAATAATGCTATGAATATATACAAAATTGCCAATTCCAATCTCAAAGACTTGCAGGGAGAGGGGGGGGACCCAGTGGGGAAGGCAACATGATTGTGTGCATGTATTTTTCTTTTTTTTTTTGCGGTACCGGGGATTGAACCCAGGGGCGTTCTACCTCCACGCTACACCCCCGGCCCTATTTTTTATACTTTATTTTGAAACCGGGTCTCAAGAAGTTGTGGAGGTGCTCACTAAGTAGAGAGAGAGAGAGACAGAGAGAGATAGGGAGAGTGAGCTGAGGCTGGCCGCAAACCCGGATCCTCCGGTCTCAGCCTCCCAAAGTACTGGGATTACAAGCGTGCGCCACCACGCCCGGGGTGCATGTATTTTTCTAACACTCTGCACCCTGCTATGATGTAAAATTACAATGCACCCAATAAAAAACAAAGAAAAATATAAAAAATGTAAATATCAACTCATATAATAGACTTTTCTTCCCTCATGAGTTTTATAATCATATTTGAAGATTAAGGCAAAGATTTTTTAACACTATTACTCAAGACAATGATTATTCAAAAAAGAAAAAGGAAAAGTTTGGTAAATGCTGTTGCCAATAGATTGCTATATATGTATCTCACTTATTTATATATAAATATTTTATATTATAAATTATTATTCATGTATATATTTGTATTTATAATATTTATGAATATATGATATACATCATATATATTTATGTATATATAGAAATATAGACTATATATTTATATTTATATATAAATATGTATATTTATTTATGTATATATATATATATATATATATATCCAAAGCAATTGTGGTGAAAGTAGTATATATACAAAGAGATATACTCAGAAGTGCTATAAATAAATCAGGACTACCCCCCAAAAATGTTCAAATAATGTATAGGAAGAAGCATGCACATGAGAGTAAGAATGAGAGGGGAAGAGAGAGAGACAGAGACAGAAAGAGATGGACAAAATAAGTAACAACTTACCCTTCACCTTAGAAAACATATGTCTACAACTTCTTCCAGATTCCTGTAAAATTTACTATGTAGCAGTCCCCAGAATTTTTGTTAGATTTATTTCCCACCCTCTTTTATACTGATGTCTTATCTACAATAGTTGCTACTTATTCACTAGAGCCAATCAACACACCACCACTAATTTTTATTGTAAATGAGAGAAACTACAAGACAGTAATAAAGCCAGGATATAATCCCTTTATTTCCTTCCGGAATGTTTCCTCTTACACCAATGGTGAACTTTTTATTTTTCAAGAAACAATTCAACATTTATCTAGGAAAAATGAAAAATAAATGTGTACATCTCTTCATATAATTTTTAGCTTTCTGGGATTCCTCTTTTTGCCGGCTATTTATTTATATTCTTTGTCTCTCTCTTGGGGTTCTAGGTTTTTATAGTTGATATTCAGGGTTACCTTGTATATTTTAATCTTTTCTCAGTTTTAGAAAATAAAAATTTTTCTTCAAAAAGTTACATTTGGATAATTCTGTTCATGACCTATTTGGTTTTTTAAATAGAAATTGTTAATTTAATATATCCATTCATCTTTTTTAGTTAGTATATGGCTGTGCTTTTGAAATATTTTTCTACCCTATAACACAATGATATCCCAGATTTTCCATACTATTTGCAGATTTAAAGATTATAATTAGGTCTTATTTCATCTGGAATGTACTTTAGAATAAGTCAGTCATTAGAAATTCAGTCTTATTTTTTTCTCCATTTAGTTTTTCCTTTGCATCCAACTGAAATATTTTTATATCGTTGTTTTTATTTCTGGTCTACACGAAGCCTACTATTTTTGGTACACTATGTGGGGTTGGCAGCCTGGCTATGCAACATGGACAAAGATCCCTATAGCTTGTAACTCCCACTCACTACAATAAAGGGTCAGCACAGAACACACAGAGCAAGTCCCCAGGGACTCTGAAAAGTCAGAAACAGGTGGACTGTGGAAGAACATGGAGTCTAAAATAGAATTTTGCAACTTTTTTCTCACTGTTTATTCATGAGGATGGGGCTTAGTCCTGAGTGAACACAACAAAAACGTTGAAAGAAATTGTCCTCTTTCCAGCCAAGGACTGGAAAGGCCCAACAGAGCCAGAAAAAGAGGAAGGGCTTACCCTCCCTCCTCTGTTCCCTCCCTCCTCTCCCTTCTTTTATTTCCTTTGGTTTCTGCCTTCTGAGGCTCCTCCATTGGAAGGGCTCATGGAAGAGCTCAAATCTACCTCTGGCTCCCACCTCTCTTCATTTTACCCTTCATGGGCCACCTATTTTAATTATTCAAAGTTATATTCAATAATCATTCAGTGTCTAAATTACAGATCTCCAGTTGTGCCAAGTCTACCAAACTCCAATTTCTGTCTCTACTTTTGTCTATGATTTGTGGTACCAGGGAATGAACCCAGAGGTATTCTACCTCTGAGCTAGGCCAGCAGTCATATTTTATTTTATTTTTTATTTAGAAACAGGGTCTTGCTATGTTGTTGAGAGTTTCGCTAAGTTGCTGAGGCTGGCCTTGAACGTGTGATCCTCCTGTCTCAGCCTCCCAAGTACTGGGATTACAGGCATGCATCACCATGCCCAGCTACCAATTTGTCTCTTGATAAGTATGTTCTAGTTAGTAATATGTATTATCCTTGTGGTCTAACCACATGTATCCACCAATCTTTAACTGACAACAATCAATAATGATGACCAAAATATAGAGGTGATACAAATAATTTTCTCTTGCCACTAAGACTTGTTATATGGAAATTGGGAGCAGCCTGGGTATAGACTTAAATAAATTAAATAGGAATTCTGAGGAAAACTTCAAAACAGGGGTTTGTTTTATAGAATGTGCTGCTTTGAACTTTAATAGCCAAGAGTCCTGCTGCAAAACAGAGGAAATATAAAGAAGTTTTAATGGATGATTGATCTTATTTTGTGCCAGACTATTTACAACTAGTTTCCATGAGTTAAAGGTACTTTTTAGTTCTCATGAAAGAGTTTCAGACTAAACAACAGTTTCCCCACTGATTTTTGGCATTTCTCTCTCAACACCGGCTGTAATAACTATATAATTTTAAAGCATTCTGAAATTCATCAACTTTCTTCCAAGTTCCCTTGCAAAGCTATCTATGAGAGGTTTTTCACTTTTAAAAGTGCCAGGCTTTGAGAGCTAAATAAGATTTTCTGTATGTCGACGAGGACCTATGACAGCAGGTGGGAAGAAGTAGTTGTAAGAAGGGTAAACGATGTGTCAGAGAAAGACCGAATGTGTGGAGTTGGGAGAGTGTAGCCTTTTTATACCTCTGACAGGCTCTGTAATCTCCATAGACTCCCCTTGAGTCCTTCCATCCCTTGTGGCGACAACCAAGACTATTTTCTTTCTGTACAGAGTGGTTTCCAAAGTCGATAACTGATATTCTCCTCACCCATTACTTACCAGGAAAGTAATCTTGACCTATTGCATAAGTAAAATATATTTCAAAACTGGGGATGTCAAATTAAAGCAGGAGGAGTTATTATTAAAAAATAAATGTCTAATAAAATGATTAATAAAAAATTAATACAAAATAAAAAACTGGAAAATTAGAGGAACTTTTGATAGGTCTGGAATCCAGTAATCCTCCCTACAGAAACTATTCATGGAGTGTATAGTATCATTAAAATTTGCAAAAAAAGGAAGAAACAAAAAACAAACCAGCCATGGGAAAGAGATGCAAAATCTTAGAATTCCTCACTCAGGTATGCTACTTTTTTGGGTTATACAAATAATGGACGGTGACACAGATATATATCCTGGAATTAAGGTAGGTTTGGGAAGATGTATTTGGTGGACAGAGGCTGGTAATACAATTTAAAATGTTCTGAAGTTCAAAAATCTACAGACTCAGAGTCAGGAATGGTGGCACATAGATGTAATCCCAGAACTTGGGAGGCTGTGACATGAGGATCTCAGGTTCAGGGCCAGGATCAGCAACTTAAGTGAGGCCCTGTTTTAAAATAAAATAGGGCTAAATACCACTGAAATTGGAGGTAGAATACCACTGGGTTCAATCCCAGTACCACAAAACAGGAAGGAAAGAAGGAAAGAAGGGAGGAAGGAAGGAAGTGAGGAAGGAAGGAAGGAAGGAAGGAAGGAAGGAAGGGAGGAAGGAAGGAAGGAAGGAAGGGAGGGAGGGAGGGAATCTACAGGGTCAGCTTAGCTCAAGATAAAATGCAAAAGTGGAATTATCAATAAATAGGAGAAAAACTGAAAATACAAATAATATAAGTAACATAGTTACAGATCCAAATGTAGGGACAATGTCAAACTTGGTTTATCTGTACTGGAGGGAGGACCACTAGGTAGAATAATAGAAGACAGAGCAGAATTCAAAACAAACACCAATTTGCATGGGCACAGAGGAAGAAGCTACGCTTCAGGGAATAAAGAAGCTCAATGCTTGACAACGGAGCCTCATGTGGAACTGTAATCTATCTAGAAACATGGTTACATACCAGCATTTTCTGTTGCAAATTTTCAAAAACATAATTATGTAGGATGTTAATAGATGCTGCATACAATTTCCTAATTCACTGGTTGCTGATGTGAAGGGAAGACACTTTAATCTGTAGCACCCCTTAATTCTGATTTCCGCTTCTTCATGTCAGCAGAACTGCCATTCTCTGTTCAGACTCTACTTCACTACTTTACAGTTTATCCAAAAGCAGAGGAGAGAGAGGGTAACCATAGTTCTCACACTGTGAGCTGCTCTTCTCGGAAGGACTGTAGTCTTGTTCTGCCTGAATAAAAATTACCTCATAAAATTTGTTCAGTTTCCAGTGCCAATATCTGCATTGCAATTGAAGATAGTTTTCAGTTCAATTACTCTTTTTGGGGGGGTACTTGGGATTGAATCCAGGGGCATTCTACCTCTGAGCTACATCCCCAGACTTATTTTTTAAGTAGCTGAGGCTGGCCTTGAATTTGCCATCCTCCTGTCTCAGCTTCCCAAGTACTGGGATTACAAGCGTGCACCACCATGCCCCACTTCAGTTACTCTTTTAAATCCCTGTTTCACTTAATCCAAGACTCTAAAGGATTGGTCTTGTATACCATATCCAGGAAAACATTGTTAACACTTCTAAAAAAAAAAACTGTCATAATGAAATGTTCTTAAGGATGAGACATGTCCATCACATACTGTTTGTGTAGGCAACAAAAATATGTTTCAGTAAATATAAAAATTAAAAATAAGAATCAGAGACAAGTGTGGTAGAGCATGCCTATAATCCCAGTACTTGGTAGGCTGAGACAGGATGATCACAGATTAGAGGCCAACCTCAGCAATTTAGTGAGACTGTCAGCAATTTAGCAAGACCTTGTTTCAAAAATAAATAAATAAATAAATAAATAAATAAATGAATAAATAAAACAGAGCTGGGGGTGTATTTCCAAGGTAAAATGCCCCTGGGTTCAAACTCCAGTACCACAAAAAAAATTAAAAAAGGAATCAATAATTCAAGGGTTATCTTTAACTTTAGTAACAATTCATCTGAACATATAACTCTCTTATTTTTGTATGTTATGCTGTTCTTAAGCTATTAGTGTTCTCATTCTCAGATTAATTCATTTGAAATAATAAGCCACTGAACTATGGTTCAGACAGTTATAAATACCAGTAAATAAACCTCTGCCATGTGTAAAACATTCACGTCTATGAATTAATTGCTTGGTGTTAAAAGCATTCTAGGTTATATGATCAAATTGATAGGCTTTTCAATTTTTCCCTAGTTTTGCAATTCTGCTGTTTTAGTGGAAATGGATATTCACCCTTACATGAAAGTGTTTACTGACTCTAATGACATTCCTGAGAATTATGAAGAATTTCCTTCAGAAACTCACTTTTCTCATAGAAATATGGTCTTATATCACATCAGAAAGTACTTACTCTTGTTAGAGCTATAGAAATACTGCAGTTACACAGAAAATGCACTGAGCTTACCTTGTTAGATATTGTATTAGAGTCAAATCCGATTAGGTTTACCATTTGTCCACTTTGATACTGCCTCAGGAAATACAGGTTACAGAGTGTGGGGATGACTAGGAATACGTGAGGCTATACTAGCTGTGAAGAACCTGAAGTCCAGCAGTTTCTCTAAGAAGAAGCAGGAAAAGTACGTTAAGCCTTTGGATAAAGGAAATATTTAGACACTTTACAGTTTTTTTTCAGGTCCATATATCTTCTAAAATCAACTTTAAATCCTCTCTCATCACATTTTTGTGAGGACTACCCGGCAGTCATTTCTTCCTCAAATGGCATTTAGTTCTCATATCACAGGGGAAAAAATTATATCTTCAAATTACAAATGTATAAGTACACTTTATATTTTGAACTTCAAATTATTTTCAAAATGATCCTTATTCACCATATACTTATATCATCCAAATGAGAAGCAGAAAAACATACAGGAGTCTTAATATAAAACTTAGACTGTGCAGTCACACTAGATTAGTATCTTTTATAAAGGTATTATATACATATCAAAACAGATGTGCAGGTCATGAAAACAACTTCAAAAATTGTGGATAATGCTGAAGATAGGATCATATACATCTATAGTAAAAATTTAATGATGATCCTTCTTTCTCTCTCTCTCTCTCTCTCTACTATAGATGTATATGATCCCTCTATTTTGTAAGCTACTAGATTTGACTCTGAAATGAACAGGTGTAAATATTAGTACTGTTGCTACTTGGAAATGTGCATATGGCAGAATCTCTAATAGACAGGTGATCGATTCCCTCTTGATATATATATATATATATATATATATATATATATTATAAACACATATATATTCCTCTTGATAAAAATTCTGGCTTATTAACTGAAGACATTTTAATTAAAAACATCAAAATTCAAACATCCTCTTCCAAAACATGATCCTTCTGTCTTAGAAGATGAGTAAGAGTTACAGTAGTTGTTTTGATTACGGAGTATCCAAGGATTGAATTCCCAAGTAATTTTTATTCTAGGATTTCAAGTAATAACACACAGCTCTACCATGACAGCAATTTGGGCCTGTGGGAAGATGAAGGTGGTCCAATTTGTACAAGTGTCAGTGGCATGAGTCTGACACCATCTGTGCCTCGCTGGCTTCCAATACACACAGCTGCGACAAACAAAGCCCATCTTTCCTTTATCCCGCTACTCTCCACTTCAGGTATTTCACTCATTTTTATAATCTTATTTCATCATAAGAATCACTTGTTGCCTTTGCAAAATAAATTACAAAGGCCAGAGCCACTCAAGTCTAATATAAAAGACTGTGTCAGGGGGGAGAAGTTATGAGTCACTATATCAAACAAATTCTCCAGATAATTCTTGGGTTCACATAAATTTGAAGAGAATGATTTATAGCAGTATCTCAAAAAGTATGGTCCTTGGACCAATAGTATTAGCATCAGCTGGGGGTGAGTTAAAACTGCCAAACTCTAGGGTCCCATCCTGAATGTAGTGTATCAGAAACTCTAAGGAGGGGTAGGATCCAGTTTTAGCCCTGTAACTGACTCCAAAGCACACTAATATTTGAGAAACAATGATATATACCAAAATAAAAAATGTGAATGACAATGATGTATTCATTAGCAAGGGGGTATATCTGGGACCATTTTTTATAAAGACACTAATTCCATTCATGAGGGCTCCATCCCATGGTGTAATAATTTCCAAAAGCCCCAGTTCCTAGTATCATAGATTGTAGTTTCAACATTTGAATTTTGGAAGTATATAGACGTTCAGACCATAGCAATATTAAAGCCACAGTCAGTATCAGGGTTATATGTCAAGGGTACGAAAATATTGCTTTTAGTAGAATTCCATTGTGTGTATATCCCATAATTTTATAATCCCTTCATCTGTTGATGGACACCTAGGTTGGTTCCATAATTTGGCTATTGTGAATTATGCTGCTATAAACATGTATATGCATATATTACTATAATATTCGGATTTTAGACCCTTTGGAAAGATACCCAGGAGTGGTATAGCTGGATCATATAGTGGATCCATTTCCAATTTTCTAAGAAATCTCCACACTGATCTCCATAGCAGAGAACATTATGTTAAGTGAGATTAGCTGGTCAGAGTAAGTGAATGGTCATAAGTTTTCTCTCATATACAGAAGCTAGGGAGTAATCAGGATACCAGAGAGACTTCAACTAACAGAGGAGAAACTCCAGTGGAGCCAGGGAGGTGGTCTAGGGGAAGGGAGGGGGGAGAGGAAGGATCAATGAAGGAATCACTTTCATTGACATTATGTACATATGTGAGAATACCAATGCCAACCTCAACATACTGTATGGGAAGGGGGCAGTGGGGAGGGAGCCGGGGGAAAGCCCGCCAAGTGCTGTGTGCATGTGTGTCACTATCACAAGGAACTGCATTATGCTGTGAGACTATAAAGCACCAATAAAATATTTAAGAAAAAGAAATTCTTGCTTTTAGGTTAATCTCTTTTCTGACTCTGTGCCCCCAAAGCAATAGACATTTATTTATCATGAAGAAATTGACAGCCGGGCGTGGTGGCGCACGCTTGTAATCCCAGTACTTTGGGAGGCGGAGACCGGAGGATCCGGGTTCACGGCCAACCCCAGCATGCATGCGCACGCGCGCGCGCGCAATATCTCTCTCTCTCTCTCTCTCTCTCTTCTCTCCTCTCTCCTCTCTCTCTCTCTCCCCCTCTCTCTCTCTCTACCTAGTGAGGCCTCCGCAACTTCGTGAGACCCGGTTTCAAAAATAAAGCATAAAAAAAATAGGGCTGGGGGTTGTAGCGCGGAGGTAGAACGCCCCTGCA
>PVJS01050179.1:0-14410 GCA_004027185.1 Glis glis | reverse complement strand
AAAAAAAAAAAAAAAAAAAAAAAAAAAATTCACACCTGTTGACTCCAGCTCGGAGTCTCTCTTTAGTTTTCCTGGACAAAAAATGGTGGCCATGTCCTCCACAGTTTAATTATAGCTGGAGTTCTATCTGTTTTACCTGCCAACTCATGTTATGTTTAATGAAAGTTTGTTGAAATATCTTATTCATTACTGAAACTCCATTTTCTTCTTTTTAATTATTATGGATTTAGTCTTTTTTGTGCTTCCATGTCTTTGTTTCCATCCATTTAGAATAAAATGGAGACAAGTGTGTGTATCAGCACATGGCATTAGATCCAAAACCTTTCAAGAGGCTCCTTAAGTCACAATGATTGTCCTTCTACCCCGTTTTTGTTTTGATTTCTTCCTTTCTAATCTGCCTTTGAATTCCCCCAGCCATACATTTTTACTCCACCATACTCTGGTAGTTGTTGCCTGTAATATCTTCCTGCCATATTTGAATTAGTTTGTGTGAATTATCAAGTAAATCTTCTGCACTGCCTCCCTGTGCTGAGGATGACTCTCAGTATTATTACATTAGCATTAGCATTCAAGTTATTCTGCAATTACATAGATACACTTTACAGAGTTTGATTTGCCCAAGATGAAGTTGCTTAATAAAATCGATTATTTTTCTGTTTTCAGAATACTCTAATATTTGAGCAAGCTTCTCTTCTTGGCAAGAAAACATGTTACTGATCTTACTTGGTTAAGAATAAAAGAGCTCTCTCCCTGTCTGCTCTAAATTATTTTTCTGATTAGGATCTCTTTAATTAGCATAGATATTTTCCATTCCAATAACTAAATTTATTTTGTAACTTCAGAGTTTTCTTTGTTTTTGGAATTCCCCATACAGTCATAAACATGCAGGGTGATCTGGGAAAAAATACTCGAAGTCAAGTAGAAGAAGGAACACATGGAGATCTATTGAAATTCATCGCTATTTTAAATTGTGCTTAGCCTATTTATGTTCTTTAAATTAGACATGTCTTTTAAGAGAAGGCAGAAATTGAAATTTATCACTAAAAATTGTTTGAACCCCTACATAATATGTATCCTTAGAAATCGTAAAACCAGTATCTTCTAAGTTTTTCTTTTTGTTGTTGTTTCTCTTCCTTTTAAAGTTTATTCTGGAAAATTTCAAAAACACACAAATGTAGAGAATATCTTAATAGAACACAACTAGATTCCATATCTGCTTCTTCATTCAAATTATTGCATTATGCTATTGCGACTGAAGGAAATTCAGTCTCATTGCTATAGTTAGGGTGGATAATTTGAATGGAGAGGCAGATATGGAATCTAGTTGTCTTGTAGTAAGCCAGACACCAGAGATTTGTAAAAAATGTAAAACAATGCTACACTTTTCACTGAATAGTTTTTGTTTCTGGAAAGATAAGCCTCTTACCTACAGATTCTTTTGACGAAAGGGCAGTTGTCTTTATAACTAGGAAAAATAAGTCCATACAGGTGCAGTGTGGAACAATTAGCTTGATATTGGATATACCAACCCAATAGTGGTTAGTGATGCTAATCAACACATATACAGTTAAGTTTTGAGACATGATCGTCATTCTTGGGAGGCAAGATTGAGTCTTGAGGTGTCTTTCTAGATGATGCAAAATATATTTGCACACAAATTTAAAGTTATAAAATAAGAGTAAAAATGGCTTAAGACCATCCCTAGAGTACTCATAGACAACCCCCAGCATTCTCCGCTGGGGGTAGATACACATACCGTGAAATAAGACAATTTTGGAGGTATTCAAGTAATGTGCACTTGTGATTATGTTTAGGAAAGGTGTTAATTTGGCTTATTTCTCAAATGGGTATAATCTACTCCCTCAATTGGTTTGTTAGAAGGACTCCTAACTGACCTTCATTATTAATTTTCTGGATTTGCTGAAGTTTTCTTTCTCTCTTAAAGCTTGTTTCCAATTCTCACATGACACTAATTTGTAGTTCATACAGCTTTAGGCTACTTTCTAGCATATTCATGTACTTTCCTACCACCAGTTAAATTGTTTTAAAACCTGCTTATTCTAATTGTGCTTCATTATAAATCTAGTATATGTTTATTATAATTATACAATATAATTAGATACTATATAAATGAATGAAATAAATGTTTGAGAGCTATATGAAAATTAAGGTGAATTTTTTGAGAGTTGATGAAAACATGGCACCATGCTGGCTGTCTAATTAGGTGTGAATGAGACAACTGAGATTAGACGGAGGGCTAATATTAATCTCAAGTGTTTGCATTCAGGCTGCTGATAGGGACCTTGCATTCTTTCTTGTTCTGAGACTAAGTGGAGATTTGAATATGATACTGTGAGAATTTGACTTATACTGAAAATTTGTAAATAAATGTATATTTACATGTTTTAGTTAAAATGTTTGAAGCACTAATCAGGGTTTGATTGTCCACATTAATCAACTTTTACTTTCAACAGCCATGTGTTGGTCTTGAGTATACCACATGATGGAATCTACTTCAACCAGTCCCATTACCTAAAGCTTTAGTCCTATCTAGAAAATAAACATCGATGCTAAGATATTCAATTTTTTAGATGATCTCTTATAAAATAAGTTCTAGTGTTTCTTTTTTTTAAAAAAAGAAAATGATATTTAACTCTTCTGGTCCTTGAGGAGGGAAAGGAATAAATTGGAAAAGAAAAACTAGAAGGCAGTTATCAAAAAATGGTAGATATGCCATTGTTCTTTACTTACAGTAGATGCCCAGTGAAGACTTGATTGCCCCCCAAATGTCTGAAGCCAGGATTTTTTGTTTTAAAATCTGTAAATGTTTAGGAATTCTTCATATTTCTTGGAGGTTGAACTTTGAACATTTGTATTCTGCTGTGATCTGTCTGGATGGGGGTAATCTGGCTATGGTTTATGATGACAAAGAGATAAAAGCTGTTCTTGGCTAAGATCCAGGGTTTGACTGACATGATTCTGTGCTGCATAGGATTCCATAATCAAACTGCCTCCTCTATAGGCCCACACAGTTCTAACACCTGTGCAGGTACTTGAGGATGTGCTGGCCTATGCCCTGCTTACTTAGCAAACAGAGAGTTCAGCAGTCTCACAGCTAAGACCTTTTAAGATTTCCAAAACAATACTGGAAGATTTTATTTCTGAAAAGGAAATGTTACATGACTCATCATGTGCAGATGCAAGGTACTTTTTCTGCATATTGGAAATCCATGGGCTTTCTCCAACTCTTTAATTTACTTTTCAGAAGCCTTAATAAGGCAGTTTTGAGAATTTCCAGTAACCCAGATTATAGCCTGCTGCCCATTTCTGAAAGCAGCTGGGAGAGCAGGGTGGGTCTTGTCATGCTTATTTGAAAGGGCGTTTGTGGTTATTTGACAAAATGAAGAGCTTAATCAGGATAAAGATTTTTATTCCCTTCTCAATATGCTGCTTAATATGGATTATTCCATATGGAATATTCCTCATTAGATGCCTTATCTGATAATGACAAAGACTTGGTTATGGTTAAAACAAAAAGTATTAAATACTTTAGTTGGACAAATCCACTTTTCTCTTTCTTTCCATCCTTTATTCTTTTTTTTTTCTTTTTTTTGGCGGTACCGGGGATTGAACGCAGGGGCGTTCTACCTCCGCGCTACACCCCCGGCCCTATTTTTTTATGCTTTATTTTGAAATAGGGTCTCATGAAGTTGCGGAGAGCCTCACTAAGGAGAGAGAGAGAGAGAGAGAGAGAGAGAGAGAGAGAGAGAAAGAGCTGAGGCTGGCCGTGAGCCCGGATCCTCCGGTCTCCGCCTCCCAAAGTACTGGGATTACAAGCGTGCGCCACCACGCCCGGCAGTCCATCCTTTATTCTTTGTTAGTGAATTAAAATAGCTAGAAACATATACCTTTGCAGTAGACAGACTTATTTGGTTGAACACATTTCTTCTAAGTCATTATATTTAACTCAGGAAAAAACGTGAGTTAGAATTTTTCAAATCACCCTTTGTGTGATGTACTTTTTTGTTTTGTTTTGGTACTGGGGATTGAACCTATGGGCATTCTACCTCTGAGCTATGCTTCCAGCCCTTTTAGTTTTTATTTATTTATTTTGAAACAGGGTCTCACTAAGTTGCTGAGGCTGGCCTCCAACCTGCAACCCTCCTGTCTCAGCCTCTCAAGTACTAGGATTACAAGTGTGCGCTACCACACCCAGCTGTGTTACACACACACACACACACACACACACACACACACACTTTTTAGAGCAATTTTAGCTTCACAGCAAAATTGAGCAGAAAGTACAGAGAGTTTCCATTTATTCTCTGCCCCACGCAAGCATTGCCTCTCCCACTGTCAACATCCCGCACCCGAGTGGTACATTTGTTACAGCTGATAAACCCGATAGATCACTATCACTCTGTCCATAGTTTACAGTAGGGTTCATTTTTGGTGTTGTATAATCTGTAGGCTTTGACAAATGTAGAATGACATATCTACCACTGTAGTATCATACAGAATAGTTTCAGTGCCCCAAACCTTTTCCATTCTCTGCATATTCTTCCTCTCCCTCCACCCTCTGGCAACCACTTGTCTTTTTATTGTATTCAAACATTTGCCTTCTTCAGAATGTCATAGAGTTGGAATCACACAGTATGAAGGTTTTTCAGATTAGTTTCTTTCACTTAGCAATATGCATTTAAGGTTCCTCCATGTTTTCATGTGTCTTGCTAGTACACTTATTCTTAGTGCTGAATAATACTCTATTATCTGGCTGTACCACAGTTTATTTATCCATTCACCTATTGAAAAACATCTTGGTTGCTCACACGTTTTGGCAGTTATAATACAGCTGCTATAAACATCTGTATGCAGGTTTTTGTGTGGGCATAGGTTTTCAGTGCATTTGGGAAGATAGCAAGGATCATGATTGCTCAGTGGTTATGTAAAAAGTAGATTGTGTTTTATAAGAAATTGCTAAACTGTTTCCAAAGTATCTGTACCATTTTATATCCCCCCCCCCAGCAATGAATGAGAGTTTCTGGTATGATATGGTTTGAAATATATTTACTTAAAATTTTCTAACAACATCATAAGATGGTTAGTGGTTAGGTTAATATGAAAAAAAAGGGTTCAGGCCCAAGCAGACTGATTACCCCGAGGCTAAGAAAATAGTCTGAAGTCTATTCTGCTTAAGAAGTTTTTATTTATTTATTTATTTATTGGTGGTACTGGGGATTGAACCCTGGGGAATTCTACCTCTGAGCTACACCCCCAGCCCTATTTTTTATTCTGAAACAGGGTCTCACTAAGTTGCGGAGGGCCTCACTAGGTAGCTGGGGTTGGCCGTGAACCCAGATCCTCTGGTCTCAGCCTCCCAAGTACTGGGATTACAAGCGTGCGCCACCACTGTGCTGTGTCGCCTTTCCTAACTACAAGCATGGCAAAGTAAATGAAACATTTCTAACTCTATTGCATTGAACTTTTTTTTAAATGGCTCTATACATGTTCAAACTGATGTCTAACTTGTTTAAGTGATATGTCCGGGGTCACATACCTAATTAATGATGGAGTTATTTTTGTCCCAAGGTTGTTTGCCCTTGGATTTTTCACACTGGTACAACTGATTTTCATGATACGACTGATATTGCTTATGAGATTGTTTTGCTATATATATTGGCTTTTATTTTTTAAAAAGTTCTGTTGAATTTGGCTTTTGTTTTTAAATGGGTTTGCTCTGTTTGATCATACATATTATTAAATTAAAAGGTGAATTCAGACATGAGTAACTTGGAAAGCTTGAATGTTTTAAAATGAGAACTCACACAGAAATGTTTTTAGTGTATAAATGTTTTTATGTGTCATAAAGACTAAGAGAACGTACTCTGGTGCCATAGTGCATCGTCCCATTTTTCCAGAAGTCCTCTAACATACCTAGTTCTTAAACAACACTGAAGCTCCTGTTGTCTCACTTCTACTTTTCTGCTGTTTTATTCTCTTCACATTCAGCTTCAACAAATATTTACCGAACACTTACTTTGTGCCAGGCTGTGTATTGGTGAAAGGATATGGCATGGGGCTTACCTTATTTGACTCTTATTGTAACTACATAATAGACATTAAGCAGACAGGAAAATAATATGGCCTTTTCTTTCTTTAACTGCTAATTATTTGGACATTTTACTTCTTGCTTTGGGGCTTTGTTCTAGTAGTATCTTGCTTTTTAAAATCTATGCTTCATACCCTCAACTAGATATAGCATAATTTTCCTCCCATAAAATGTATCATACCTTGATTGATCCCTTGGGATTATGAGTAAATTATGGAAAAACCTCAATAATGATGATGGCAAGCATCACTGAAATGTAACTTTTAGAGAAAAACTAAAACATGAAAACTGGTGATTGTTATGACATATTGGAGAATGTTAAGTATAGTGGATGAATTTTCTATTGGAAGAATGAACTAAAGAGTGAAGTGTAGAGCTAATACCTACTGTATTCCAAAAGAACCAGACATCCCAGATAGGTATGTTTTCTAGTGGATTCAGTATGGTAGGGGGCAGGCAGTAGTGCTGGAAGCTCATGTATTTTCTAACCTCAGCTCCTTTACTGATGCCTTTGGAAAAAACTTCTTACTATCCCAGGTCCTCTCTTCCTCAACCCAAGTGTTGCTTGGCTGCTATGTTGTCAAAGGCCAGGGACTTTAGATCCTTAACCTGGCTATGAGTAAAGTTTAGGCACATAGGTGGCTCACCTAAACTGTTTGGTGGGTTGGGATTGAGGAGACTCATATTTCTTGGACTACTGGTAGGTGTCCCGATGACTTATTTTTTATACTATGGTATGAGAAACAAATGTGGCTGCTGTTTCACAGTAAGTAGATGGTTCTGAAACACAGTATGTCTCTATGAGTTAATATGTTTTTGGTTAGAAAATTGTCAGCATGGTGTGTATTTGTGCATGTGTAAATAACATCTTCTGCCTAGTCTCTTGTACCTTCCCCCAAAATATGCCTACTCCCTTTGTTACGATAGCCCATGACCTTACTGTTTCTCCAAAAAGATATCTTGTAAAGGGATTTATACATTTTGAATCCATAATGCCTCATATAAAAGTTGGTAAGCAACCCATCCCCACTGCTCTTGGTGTCTTCTCATTTCCCCTTCTTTACTCCAATTCCTTTCTGTACTAGATATTTTATTAGCTATGTTATATCATGGTTATTGATTTAGCTGACTAGCCTAAATAGGCCCTAGAAGAATAGACCGTGAGCAGGGCATGGTGGCACATGCCTGTAATCCAATTCTAGTACTTGGGAGGCTGAGGCAGGAGGATCTCAGGTTCAAGAACAGCCTTAACAATGTAGCAAGGCTCTCAGTAACCTAGAGAGACCCTGTTTCAATACAAAAAATAAAAAATAAAAAGAACAGGGAGTATAGCTCAGATGTAGAATGCCCCTGGGTTCAATTCCCAATCTCTCTCTCTCTCTTTCTTTCTCTCTCTCTTTAACACACACACACACACACACACACACACACACACACACACACAGTCCCTTTATCTTCACTATTCTTTTTGTCTACAGTGCTTAACCCAGCCTCTCTGGCCCAGTAGGTGCCAAAATATTAGAATGGAGAAAATCTCCAGATTTATATAAGAACATAACTCTATCTTCAAATGTGTGTGTCCTCAGAGTGTGATAATATGTGGGTATACACATAGTCCTTATTATATTAGCTTTCTGTGACCAAAGTAAAAATGTTGACGTTCTTCCTAATTATTTATACTACATAAAACATCACAACTAATCCTAATCTATACTATTGTCTCTCAAAGCTTTCTTTGTTATGCTTGTTTTAGTGAGATATAAAGTATGAGTGGACTGCATGTATAGATTCTTGAATTAGTAAAACTGAATTAGAAAGTTGAGCCACCAAGTTAATTCATATTTAGCACCTATCCTTACATTGTGGAAATAAAATAGCATGCCAGTAGTATAGCAAAGCGTTCTAGGTTTAGGGGTGAAATAGGTGACCCTATGCTATATGATTCCTAAGTTGAAGACAATACACTAGGCTGACATTGAACACTCCAGTGAAACCTCTCATGGAGTTAACCCATAGACTGTTCACTTCAGGCAGGCTCAGATCACTGTCTCCAGGAGCCGTCTTCTCTCATGGGTCACAGCACCCTTGAGCTCACGAAGATGTTAGACCTGTTCTTAGGAGTGTTCCACACTGTTCTAGTTTGGCAGCTTTAACATGGAGTTTTATGTTATAAAACAATTTGAAGAAAAACTATGACATGTAAGAAGGATTTTTAATATTTACCAGATTAAGCATAATTCATTTTTTACTAATTTATAGAAAATTATTTTCTCAAATGCCTTGCTTATTATCGGAAGGACCAGAAAAAGGCTGGTGACCTTTCTGTGTTCTCACATCAACAGCCACGAGGCATTTTAATTTAAGGGGAAACAAAATCTGTGACCTACTTTTAAACAATTGGCACTGATTAACCTTTGTTTAAATTCAACTAACTTAAAATAAGCAATCTGGAAATAGGTTCTTGACATTTTTCGGTAGGAAGTGGAGAAAGTGGTCATGTAAATACACAAAGTGAGATGAGACGTTAACTACATAGATGCTGGTGTGAACTGTGGGAGATTTTCATTTAAAAAATTTTCCCTTGACTTTCTTATGTAGAAATTAGATCCTCATCTGTGCTGGTTTCAATAATGGGTTATTTTCATACATGTATGAAACTAAAAGTGATCTTGAGAAATACATACATTTTATATAATGCATAACTTCACAAGGAAAATACATTATTTGTTCTTTGTGGAAAGATGTCTCATCTTCTTTAAAATATAGTAAGTTGGTTAGTATTAAATACTGACTAGCTAGACAGGACTGATCTGAGAAGCTGTTTAACCTGGGTCCCCAAAGATCTGAACCCTTACAGGGGCTGTTGTTTGATAGTGTGGGGCATTCTGCACAGTGTTCTGACTTGCACAGTTTTGGCTGTGGTGTCTGTAAAGATTACTAGGTTAGGAATAAGGAGTCTTGACTTCACTATTCACTAGCTGTGTGACTTGGGAAGCTTTCTAACCTCGCTGTGCCTCAGTTTCTGTTGGAGAGTACAAAGGATGGGAACTGTCTTTTTTTTGGGGCAAACACTGGATCTGAGCAAAGTGTTTTAAGTCATACACTTCTATTAAAGCTCAAGTAGAATTAAAACACTGATGTTGAAGAGGTTGGCTTGTGCGGTGATTCTGTTGTGAGTTTCTATGGCAATAGAAACATATTAAGATATAACACAAACAAAAAAAGATCTTTAAAAATTACCAGATCCATAAATTAAGTGCCCTTAGAGAGTAAAGAATCATGCATTTTGTTGACAGAATGTGCTGTGTTTATAATTATTTGGGTAATCTTTAAATTAGTATATGTTTTAGTCCTTATTAAAATCTAATTATTCAGTGGTGTTTTATATTACTAATATAATTGCTTTTCTGTTCCTGTTAGCCAAAATTGGTTTCTTTTGAAACCAAGAACTGAGACTATTGCACATTGCCCTTTTTTGGGGCCCTAAGTTACTTGCTTATTCTAATTTACTTTAGATAAATATCATTTTAACCAAGCCTTTTATAGGCTTTTCTTTTTTGTGTTTATAATTTTTGTTTGAAACTCAATGACTTTTGAAACATAACTCAGCATATAATTACTTGTTAGCACTCTATAAAGGAACTAGTAACATATTGACTTAAACTATTGGAAAAAATGGTATTTGTATAAGAGAAAGAGAAAAAGTGAGAAGAGAAAAACTTGTGAATCCTTTGGAAGCAGTGGTTTGCTTTCCTTTCCTTTCCTTGGGTAAGATGTGGACGAGCTGGCAGAGAGCAGAGACCTCTCTTCGGTTGCTCGTGCATTGTCTGGGAGGCCTTGGATACTTCCGTAGGACCAGCTGCCTAGATGGATCATGTCTGTTAGTGTTCCTCATTAGCATCTCTATCTCAGCTTTGCTAGGGAGGGCCCATTATTCTTATCACCACTTTTAATGACCAAATACTTTTTATGTTTTAATTTCCTATTGCTGTTGTAACAACTGACCACAAAAACAAGTAGCTTAAAACAACACAAATTTACTGTTTTATAGTGTTGGAAATTTGAGTCTAAGATGACTCTTAGGGTGCCGTTTCTTCAGGGGAGGATTCGTTTCCTTGACCTTTCTGTTTTCCAGTGACATAGCCCTGAGCCAAGGAATGTGGCCATTTCTAGAAACTGGGAAGAGCAAGGAGACAACTTGAACTGTGCTTCTGTTGTCACATCTTCTCCATCAGCTCTGACCCTTCCTCTTTGAGGAGCCTCGTGACTACACTGGGCTTGCACAGTGCTATGGTTGGAGTGTCTGTGACCTCTCCAAAATTTATGTTAAAACTTAATCTCCAGTGCAACCACACTCAGAAATGTGGCCTGTAGAAGGTGATGGTGTCTTATAAAAGGGCTGAAGGGAACTAGCCAGGCCCTCTGGGCCCTTCTGTCCCTTCTAGTATGCAAGGACACAGCATTCTTTGGAGGATGCTTCAACAAGGCACCATCTTAGAAAGCATACAGTGGCCCTCACAAGACCCTGAGCCTGCGGGTGCCTTGTTCTTGGACTTCCTAGACTCTAGAAGTGTAAGGTATAAATTTTTGTTCTTATAATTTACTTGCTGTCAAGTATTTTGATATAGCAGCATAAGCGGACTAAGACACCTGATGATCTAGGGCAATTTTTCCATCTAAAGGTCATTGAGTAGCTGGACATGGTAGCACATGGTGGCACATTACATGCCTGTAATCCAGTTCTTGGGAAGCTGTGACAGGAGGATTGCAGGTTAAACGCCAGCCTCAGCAATTGAGCAAGACCCTGTTTAAATAACAAATAAAAAATAGGGCTGGGGGTATAGCTCAGAGGTAGAAATCCTCTGGGTTCACTCCTCAGGACCAAAAAATAAGTAAGTAAAATAAAAAATAAAGTCCTTGACTTAATCATGTTGCAAAGACCCTGTTGCTATGTAAGGTGACATAGTCACAGGTTTCAGAGGTTAGGGTGTGGACTTCTTGGGGAGTGGGCCTTGTTCTGCCTGCCACAATACCATATTATAAGATCCACAGTAGATACAAGGAGCTGCACTAATTATAGTCATGCTCATAATTAATTGGGAGTAAAAAGTTAAGGGTTTCATGACATCAATAATTGATAAATATGTCTTTTGTAATTAATAGTTCCAAGGCTTCTTAAAAGTATAATGGTTTATAGCAGTGAGATCCATTAAGGAGATGTTAATGTAATTTTAATTTCTTTAAGAGGATTCATTTATTCACATGTGCTATGTTTATTAGTTAGTAATTACAACAAACAAACTGTGTGCCAGGTTCTGCTCTCATAGGAAGTTATAATGCAAGGTAGATGACAGATGAGGATGAAATTATTACCTGTGATAATTAATATGTTTACAGATATCAGTGACAGCCACAAAGGGTGTAGAAAGCTTGGTGAATGTGTGGAGTTTTGAAGTGTGGGGATCATGGATAATTTCAGAAGTCATGGAGATGAATCACCAAAAGTTCTTTAAAAAGAATTGCCTCTTTCACCTTTAGATATCAGTGTTCTAGGCATTTATACCATGACAGCTGCAACTATGACAACTGTCAATAGGTATTTCTCTTTGTTCTATCTATTCAGGGCATTTCCATTGAAAACTCTGTTGAGTTTTTTGGAAGTCCACCTACCTGTGGTGCCATTTTTAGGCAGTAGTCTAATGACCACAAGGAAAGGAAGAATTTCTGTCAGTTCAGTGAGAATCAGGTGAGTTAGTGAGAGGAGAGATGCAAAATTAAAATCTTGTGTCTAAGACCATTTTCTGTTGTTATATGTGAGTAGCACAGACTGGGTAATTTATAAAGAATAAAAGTTTATTCTCCAAAGTTCTGGAGGCTGGAGGACCAAGGTCAAGGAGCCATATCTGGTGGAGGTCTTCTTGCTATTGGGAACTCTCTGCAGGGTACCAAGGCAGCAGGGCCTCACAGAGCTGAGGGGGCACAGCCAAGAGACTGAGCTGACCTGGCTTATATAACAGACCAACTCTTGAGATAGTTCATCCTTCTTCATGAGGGCCTAATCATGACCTAGTCACCTATTAAAGGTCTCACCTGGTGCACCTCTTTTTTCCAAATTGTATTTTATTTCATTTTTTCTTAAGTATTTTTTATTAACATGTATTACTTGTGCATATTAATGGGGTTTAGTGTCATATTTTTATACATGCATATGGTATATAATGATCAATTATAGCTACCCCCAAGCTCCAATAATCACTATTCTGCTTGCAGATCCACTTTTTTTTAGTTTTCACATATGAAAGGGAAATTATTTCACTTAACATGATGTCCTCTAGTGCCATATATTTTTCTGAAAATTATAGGATTTCATTATTTTTATGGCTTACTAATACTCTACTGTGCATATATACCACATTTTCTTCATTCACCTGTTCATGGGAACCTAGGCTGATTCCATAATCTAAATATTGTTAATTGTGTGGCAATAAACATGGGCATTCAGTTATCTCTCTTTGGTATACTGATTTTATTTCCTTTGTATATATAGCCAGAGGTGGGGGTGCTAGGTCATGTGGTAGCTCTATTTATTTATTTATTTATTTATTTATTTATTTTTGAGGAACCGCCATACTGTTCTCCATAATGGCTCTATTAAGTTACGTTCCCACCAACAGTGTAAGAGTTCCCTTTTCTCCACATCCTGGTGCCACCTGCTAATACCTCACACTGGGGATTACGTTTCAATGTGAGTTTTGGTGGGGACATTCATACTATAGCAGCAGTCATCATATTTGAGGTTACTGCCTCAATGAGGCTGGTAACTCCCACTTCATTACAAAACCAAAGAGGCTTTCAGTGTGTCATATGTAATCCAGAAATGATACAAGAAGTTCTGGCCTTCTTGAGCAGAGTTTCCTATGGTGTTTTTGTTCTGTTGAAGGCAACTATTGGCTGGCACAACCACTTTGCTTCCCCTAATGCCCAGGAACTATTCAGTACCGAGCATGGCTGCATTCTGCGGAATGTGGACCATCCAAGCACTAATGCTTATATTCTTTTTGGTATTGAGACTGTCCCTGGCCATGGATTGGCAGTTAACTCTGGGGTAAAAATTAAAATACCACATGTCAACTTCAGATTTGCATATAAATTACTAAACTATAGTTGTTACTTGGTATACTGTCTATATAGGTAGCTGTGACTTTTTGTATATGTGTGTAGTACTGGGGATGAACCCAGGAGCATTCTCTCTCTGAACTACATCCCCAGCCCCATTTTATTTTTTATTTTGAAACAGGGTCTCATTAAGTTGTTGAGGCTCTTGTTTTGTTGCTGAGGCTAGCCTCAAACCTGTGATCCTACTGTCTCAGTTTCCCAAGTATTTGGGATTAAAGACGTGCGCCATCATACCCAGCTATAGCCATGTCTTAAACCCTGCTGATCATAAAGTTTCTTGAAGAGGTTTTCTTGTTTTTTTTTTTTTCTGGGTATACCTATGACATTTTTAAAATTGCACTGTAGCTCTTAAAATTCTTGTTCTAGGCTTCTGTCCTGAACTATTTGTCATTGGAGTATAGATTTGGTGCAGCTGCTCTGGGAAGGTTGACCATTACAGAACCTGCCAACCAAACTCTTCAGGTGACTGCATTGTTTTGGTTGCTTGCCAGCAGACTACTGGCTCAAAGAGCTAGATAATTGATGACTAGCAAGAAAACTTCCAGAAGAATCTAACTTTTTAAGTTCCTCATAAAGATTACATTTTGGGGGCAGACTTCATAATCCAAAGGTGTCTCCATATTGACTTTAGTTGTTATTTATTTCCACAGGGAAATTATGTTTTTAATCTGTCTTTACTCTCTATGGTTGCATAAAAGATTTTGTTTTAAAGTATTCCAGAATAGATTTTGTTCTATTAAGAAACTACTATCAAGGCACACCTATGTTCTGTTCAAGTCTAACAGTTAATCAGACAATTTTATTTTGAAAATAAAATACTGCTTCTTTATTTTTAGAGTAGTACTTTTAGGTATATATCTCTGTGAATCTCAAAAAAAATTATGATTTGGGAGAGAAGAACTTAGAAGTTTCTAAGAAAAGGGCTATTTAAGGTTTTATAAGCCGGGCGTGGTGGCGCACGCTTGTAATCCCAGTACTTTGGGAGGCGGAGACCGGAGGATCCGGGTTCGCGGCCAGCCTCTGCTCTCTCTCTCTCTCTCTCCCTCTCTCTGTCTCTCTCTCTCTCTCCCTCTCTCTGTCTCTCACTCTCTCTCTCTCTCTCTCTCTCTCCCTCTCTCTCTCTCT
>PVJS01050178.1:0-14411 GCA_004027185.1 Glis glis | reverse complement strand
CTCACTAAGTAGCTGAGGCTGGCCGCGAACCCGGATCCTCCGGTCTCAGCCTCCCAAGTACTGGGATTATAAGCATGCGCAACCACGCCCAGCCAGATATGTATTTAAATATATTAAATTTTAGCTCACATTTCTTGTATTTACAGTAAAAGAGTTTCAACCATTTATTAGCCTCCTAGCCTCCTTGCCAAACAGAATTTTGACCCCCTCTTCAGTGTGAACACTGAATGAACTCACGAACTCAGTGGGAAGCAAAGAGCATGGCGCAGTTTTTCCATATTTAAGCTTCCAGAAATTATAGGACTATTATCTATGTGTTCGACTTCTCCAGCCTCTAGCAAAGGAAAATTCTACAACTTTTGCTGCAATATGTCATTTCGTTTCTAGCCATCTCGAGGAGGACCTGTTTATTCTTTTTGACAACTTTAGCCTGAAATCTCTGGTGTGCCATGCTTAGTATATGTAATGGGAAAGGTCAAGTCTAATAGTATTTCCTCTTGACCAAATGAGCAGACTATGAACTTACTGACACCTGTTCTGCCAGAAAAACAAGACCTCAGGGCTACTCCCATGACTGAAACATTGGCATTTTTTTATTGATTATATCATGGTATGCAAAAATACTCAAACTAAAGTTGCTGTGGTATTATATGACATTAGAGCATTAAAGAGCTATAGTTTTCTTAATGGATTTTTTGTGTGCATGTGTGGTACTGGGGATTGAACCCAGGAGCATTCTACCTCTGAGCTATACCCCCAGCCCAATTTTATTTTTTATTCTGAAATAGGGTCTCACTAAGTTCCTGAGGTTGGCTGCCAACCTGCAATCCTACTGTCTCAGCCTCCCAAGTACTGAGATTACAAGTGTGAGCCACCATGCCTGGCTTTTTTCTTTTCTTTTTTTTTTTTGTGGTACTGGGGATTGAACCCAGGGGGGCATTCTACCTCCAAGTTATACCCCCAGTTCTATTTTTTATCCTTTATTTTGAAACAGGGTCTCACTAAATTGCATAGGGCCTCACTAAGTAGCTGAGGCTGGCCGCACACCTGCGATCCTCCTGTCTCAGCCTCCCAAGTACTGGGATTACAAGTATGCGCCACCACATCCGGCGTTTTCTTTTCTTTTCCTTCCTTCCTTCCTTCCTTCCTTCCTTCCTTCCTTCCTTCCTTCTTTCTTTCTTTTACTGGAGATTGAACCCAGGGGCATTCTACCTCTGAGCTACACTCCCAGTTGTTTCTATTTTTTTATTTTGAAACACAATCTCACGAAGTTGCTGAGGCTAGCCTTGAACTTTTGTTTCTCCTGTCTCAGCCTCCCAAGTACTGGGATTGCAGGTGTGCACCACCATACCCCACCCCAGTGGCTTTTATCCTGACTCTTAGTTCTTTCCCTTAGCTTTATTGAGGTATAATCAACAAATTAAAATTATATATATTTAAGGTGTACAACATGGGTTTTGATATACGTATACATTGTGAAATGATTACCTCCATCAAGCTAATTAACATATCCATCATTTCACATGGTTACCTTTTTTTTTCCCCTTGTATGAGAACATATAAGATCTACTCTCTTAGCAAACTCAAGTAAACGATAGAGTAGTATTAATGACAGGCACTACGCTGGACATTAGATCTCCAGATATTATTTATCCTGCATGATTGAAACCATTTTATTTTTACTAGGAGTGTGACTACACAGTCAGCAAGAATTTAGAACCATTGTTTCAGAAATTGCCTCAAATAATACAAACATCAAGAAAGAATTTAAGAGCTATAAAGGGTTGGGCACTTTTAATGAGGCTGATTCAATTCAATGCTTCAACATAATCTTTGTGTAATCCTCAGCTTTAGGGCTCTCGTCTCTGATAAAGGAGAGGGCGGGATCCGGGAACAGGGTTCAGGAGTCCGACCATTATATGCAGCCGAGATGGTTCGGGTTCAGTGAGAGGCTACTGCCGAGTCTGCCTCTGTGAAATCAGTGGGGCGTGCCGCCATCAACTCCGTGACCACCGCAGGATAAGCTCTGCATTGGGAACATTTCTAACAAAGGATTAACTAGAGATCAAATGTAATAGTCACCTACTGCCTGTATGATTGCAGGAAATCCTGTTTTTACCCTTTACTGTATAAATGTGGGAATTTGAGCTGCTGTATTTGTGTGTCAGTGGAACCTCTGGATATTGACTTTCTATCAAGTTTATTTGGCCTTGCATCCTGTAGCATTCAGTGTCCTAGAGAGGTACTCATCTTGTAGTTTGTCAATAAGTACCAAAATGCTGAGTCTCATCGAGTATGACACACAATTTTTTTTTCTTTTTTTTCTCCAGGAAGTTATTTTTGATAACTGGAGGTTGAATCCACAGGCATTCTACCTCAGAGTTATATCGCAGCCCTATTTTATTTTTATTTTGAAACAGGGTCTCGCTGAGTTGCTGAGGCTGGCCTTGAACCTGAAATTCTCCTGTCTCAGCCTCCCCAGTCCTGGGATTACAGGTATACAACACCACGCCTGACTTTCTCCCAGAAGTTTTGAAGTAAATATATGGATTGAACTCTTGCCCACCTTCCCTACTTTTAAAGATTCTCAGGCCTAATATACTAAACTAACTGAATGGAATAGCCATAATAATAATAACAAATTCAACAAACCAACAACCAGTGAATTCAGAGGCCATTGCAGCGATTGCGAGTGAAAATCTGTTTCCTATAGAATATACAGGAAGTACATTTTTTCAACTAGAATATCTTCAAATATTCAAACACTTCTGGATGACCCTTTTTCTGAGCTCTAAACAATCTTGAATTTTTTTTTTAAAGAAGTACTGGGGCCGGGCGTGGTGGCGCACGCTTGTAATCCCAGTACTTTGGGAGGCAGAGACCGGAGGATCTGGGTTCGCGGCCAGCCTCAGCTCTCTCTCTCTCTCTCTCTCTCTCTCTCTCCCTGTCTCTCTCTCTCTCTCTCTCTCTCTCTCTCTCCCTCTCCTTAGTGAGGCCCTCTGCAACTTCGTGAGACCCGGTTTCAAAATAAAGTGTAAAAAAAATAGGGCCGGGGGCGTAGCGCGGAGGTAGAACGCCCATGTGTTCAATCCCCGATACCGCAAAAAAAAAAAAAAAGAAGTACTGGGGATTGAACCCAAGGGTACTGTACCACTGAGCTACATCTTTAGCCCTTTTTATTTTGTTATTATTTTTTAAATTTTGAAATAGGGTCTCACTAGGTTACTGAGGCCGGCCTCAAACTTGCTATCCTCCTGCCCTAGGCTCCTGAGTTGCTGGGGCTACAGGCGTGTGCCACCATGCCTGGCTCATCTTGAACTCTTGTTTATTCGTTTTCTTCTCTTCCTTCTCAGTTGCTGGAATACTATCATCTCAGTGTCACTTCTTCTATGAAATCATGGTTGCTCCAAGCAAAATCGATCCCCTTCTTTTTTTGGTCATATCTTCTGAATCCTCTGTCACATTTCCTATAAAGCTCTCCTGCGTTTGTTCCTTTACATGTCTCTCTCTCCCCCGGAACATAAGCTCCTTAAAGGCAGGGGCCAGTGCCAGCTTTCTATCCTTGGTGCCTAGCATGATATGTGGCACATGGCATGTTTCTCGCAAAGATTTGTTGCATAGATAAATGAAGACTGGAAGTTAGTTCTCTGCTGAAACATGCTTTTAGTGTTTTTTTCCATGTAAGTACTATCAAGAACTATATTCCAGCCAGGTTCAGTGGTGCACGCCTGTAATCCCAGTACTTGAGAGGCTGAGACAAGGAGGATTGCAGGTTTGAAGCCAGCCTTAGGAACTTAGCAAGACCCCGTTTCCAAATAAAAAGTAAAATAAGGCTGGGGATGTAGCTTGGAGGTAGAATTCCCCTGGGTTCAATCCCCAGCACCACCACCAAAAAAAAAAAAAAAAAAAAGAACTGTATTTCACCATTCCATTCCATTAAATTTTCTCAGTGAGGAATTTTGCCTGAAGAGGCAGTTCGTTGGTTTTGTTTTTGTTTTTGTTGCACAGTAGAAGCATTCAACATATATATTCTCATATATATATTCACACACACACACACACACACACACACACACACACACACACACATATGAATACTTGAAAGATCCAATTTAATTCCAGCTTGGGGCTAGATGTTTAAAAAAAACTGATGATGAATCACCTTATCACTTCCTGTCTAAACCTCTTCACCTCAGAAAAACCTTTTGGTCAGCATTTTGATTGTTTTGTATCTAGAGAAGCCTAACCTGAGTCAATAGGTCAAATATTGCAGCCAGTTGTTGAAAATCTGCTTAAAAGGAATTTCAGCGTTTTACCTTGCAATCGAATATCATCATTTGTCTTCTGCTTTGCTTCTTCCTTTTAACTACCAGAAATAACTCACTACTACTCTATCATTTATTTGATGCTCTTGTTGCATCTCAGTCATTAAATATAAAGAACTTAAAAAGTTAAGTTTATGTCTCTGTTAGACAGTTTTGAACTTGCTGAGAGAATTCATTTGAACAACTTTTTGGATTTATAATATACACATGGTAAAAATTTTAAAGTACATTTGGACCCAGGGAGGTAAGCTTTTAGTATTATCTTTCAGTTTTGGAAAGAAATTTTATGCATGATAACTTCTATTTGAATTATCCAGATTTGTCCTTTAAAATGCATTGTTAATTAAATATGTTCACCTACACATATAATAGCAGACATTGTCAAATCCTACGAAAGGCAATGTGCTTTTTACTTATTTTTATACTAGTGTAATCGTGCTTGTGTTTTCTCCATATTTTATTTTGCTTATTGGATCCTAGCAATGGATGGAAAAAACATTCCAGAAGGATAGGAACAAAAACAGGTGCAACTGGAGAAGCCTGACCACAAGAGTGGGCAGAATATTTAGATAGTCATGGAAAGATTTGCCTCGGTGTTCAAGGAAACTGAATGATTAGGAGAGCCCTTTACCAGTAGACTCTGTAATATTCAGTACATGTTTATAAAACTCAGAATAAACCCTAACAAATGCCAGGCACTGTACAAAACACCAGAAGTAGAAATAGAAAAATGAGTACCATACAATTCCTGCCTACTCCATTCTCTAGTAGGATAGACAGACAATATCTTCAGTGGCATATAAAAATTACAACACCCACAGTGTTGATGAGGAAATAGAGGAGGGGTGACCAGTACTTTAAGGGAAAGTTAAACATATTTCACAAAGGAGACATGTGAGCTAAGCCACAAAGTGGGAGAAAGATTTTGCCAGGTAGAGGAGGGTAAGCGGAAGACTTTTAAGCAAAAGAATCTGAATAGAAGTGCATGGGGCTTGGGACAGCATCCTTCTTGTGAGCCAGTTGAGATATTGGTCAGGGGTCTAGTGCTGTGCTCTGATGAGCACTGCCCAGCTGGTACTAATTTCCTCCTCTGAGCTTCTAGACCATCTAGTGACCTTCTGGTCACAAGTGAGTTTTCAGATAAAAAGAGTTGCAAAGAGAAGAATTGATTTTTTCTTGACTTAAATGTAAAATTGTGAAGATCCTCTTAACTCTTTTCAACCTGCGGAGCAAATAATAGAGTTGGATTCATTTGTAACAAGTGACTCTTAAGTAAGAACTGAAGAATGCTTGGACTTGACTTGTAATTTGCATACGTTATCTAGTACAGAGAAAGTTGAACCTCCGTTGCTTCCCTTTAATACGAAATTAGGTTCTGATAATTTTTCAGTTATATTTTCTATCACTAGTGATATTATTGTCTTGTCTTCGGAATTATTCTTTGAAACTCAGGATCATCCAATGGATAATAGAAACGTGTCGGCGAAGGTGATCTTTCCCCAATTGAGGATAACTGAGCCTTTGATCTATGACCTGAAGAAGAGGTGATTATTAGCTCCATGGTAGATGTGCTGTAGGGGAGACATGGGGGAGAAGAGCTTGGGCAGCGGGAGGAGTGTGCCCAGAGTGGGAAGCAGCCTGCCATGCTCAAAGACTGGGAGGTCAGCTCTCTGGGGGCAGGGAATTGGTCCGCCTTGATAGCAGGGCTGTCTCATGCACCTAGGACATTATCTGACATGCAGTACATTTTTTTTTTTTTTGCGGTATTGGGGATTGAACTCCTGGCTAGACCCCCAGCCCTATTTTTTATTCTTTATTTTGAAACAGGGTCTCGCTAAGTTGTGGTGGGCCTCACTAAGTAGCTCAGACTGGCCGCAAACCTGGATCCTCCAGTCTCAGCCTCCCAAGTACTGGGATTACAAGCGTGAGCCACCATGCTTGGCTATGCAGTACATTTTTAACCAAAATATGTTCATTGAAGGAAGAATTGAAAAGCTTCCACTGTAGCTAGGACACAGAGAGCAAGGGGTCGCCTATAACAAAATAATTTTGAGAGAAGGGCAGGGAGGGCCTTACGTGGCCACGTAGAACACATTAAATATGGTGGGCTTTATCCTCAGCAGTGGGACACCTACTAAAGGATTCTTTGATTTTTATTTATTTTTTTTTTGTAGTACTAGAGATTGAACCCAGAGGCATTCTACCTCCAAGCTATATATATATATTTTGTTTTGAAACAAGGTCTCCCTAGATTGCTTGAGAGTCTTGCTAAGTCTCATAGGCTGGTCTCAAGCCTGCTATCCTTCTGTCTCAGCCTACCAAGTACTGGGATAACAGGCCTGTGCCACCACATCCAGCTCCTACTAAAGGATTCTAACCAAGGAAGTGATGTGGCTGGATTTGCTCTGTAGTATAGAGCACCACTTTCCATCTTTTTAAAATTATTATTATTGTTGTTGTTACCAAGAATAAGAAACTACTTTTGTAATCTAGAAAAAAACACATAACTGAAAAAATTTTTACGAACAATGCTTAACTTACTAAGAGTGATGTGCTCCAGTATTTTCTGTTCTATTTGGTATTTTTTTTTTTTAAAGTAGTGGTCAAAACCAGTATGGTCAAAACTCATGACTTAGGTATAGCCTGAAAACAATCCTATGGGGGAATATATATTCTAATAATGAAGGTGCATGAAATTATAGAGAACAGCAACTCTAGATGATCTAAAAAAGGGTCAAAACATATTAGCTTAAAAGCAATATGCAGCCGGGCATGGTGGCGCACGCTTGTAATCTCAGTACTTGGGAGGCGGAGACAGGAGGATACGGGTTCTTGGCCAGCCTCAGCTACTTAGTAAGGCCCTCCTCAACTTCGTGACACCCTGTTTCAAATTAAAGTATAAAAAATAGGGCTAGGGATGTAGCTCGGAGGTAGAATGCCCCTGGGTTCAACCACACACACACACAAAAAGCAATATGCAGGGGCTCAGTGGTAGAGCACTTGCCTAGCATGGGCAAGGCACCGGATTTAATCTCCAGAACTGAAAGCAAAAAAAAAAAATGCAAAATGGAAATCTGAGACATGTTAGGAGTTGGACCGAGGGAATTTCTGATAGAATGTCAAGTGTGGGAAGGATTTTAGGAGTTATAGATTCAATTGAAGAGCATCAAAGTTAAGTAAACTTGCCGAAGGGCACACCAGAGTCCTATCAGAATGAGACTCCAGCTCAGACATCCACGATTCCCTCAGACTCTCCAGTTGGCCCTTTTCACAAGCTCTGAGGCTTGGAGGTGTGGTGATGTTATCACCATTTTATAAATCTGGAAACTGAAGTAGGGCGGTGACTTGCTGCAAGGTGAGCCGCCTAAGAAGAGGACCGGCAAGGGCTGGATTCCAGGCCTCCTTATCACTGGTCTGCTGATCTTCCCATTGTACTGCACTGCTTCATGCATATGCATGAAAAAAGAACGAGGACCATAAGATGATAACACAGTATTTCAGCAGGTATACATTTCTGTGCTAGAACTCTAAGAGTTTTGCTGCTAATACCATTTTATTGGCTTGGTATTACATGTTAAAATTGAAATATCTGAATTGCTTCTCCAAAAATCTAGATAATGTTTAAACTTTCATAAAAAGAATGCTTCTATCTGAACATCAAAATCTCAGGCATGTAATATCTTTGCTAATATCTTGGCTGAAAGAGTGGAAGTGAAAATTGGGAAGTGTACTCATTATAAATGTGAAACCCTGGGAGACTGATTTTAATCTTAAGAACTAGGTAAAAAAAAGATGATAGATAAGATGTGGCTAATAAGTAATGTATATAATCAGAAAGCATCTGTGTGTGTTGACGTGAGGTAATAAAATGTGTTGGAAATATGTTTTTTACCAAAAGAGCCTGGCTCTCTAGAGGGAATTGACTTTAGGGGCCATACAAAATGTTTGCCTAACATTGACCTACATATTTTTTTTTTTTTTTGCGGTACCGGGGATTGAACTCAGGGGCGTTCTACCTCTGCACTACACCCCCGGCCCTATTTTTTTATACTTTATTTTGAAATTGGGTCTCGCGAAGTTGCGGAGGGCCTCATTAGGTAGGTAGAGAGAGAGAGACAGGGAGAGAGAGAGAGAGAGAGAGAGAGAGCTGATGCTGGCCGCGAACCCGGATCCTCCGGTCTCCGCCTCCCAAAGTACTGGGATTACAAGTGTGCGCCACCACGCCCGGCTTAACATTGACCTACATATTTTTAATTTTTATTTTTTAATTTTTTGGTAGGGGGTTGAACCCAGGGTCATTCTACATCTGAGCTACAACCCCAGCTCAATTTTGTTTTTTTAAATTTTGAAACAGGGTCTTGCTAAGTTGCTGAGGCTAGTCTCGATCCTGCGATCCTCCTGTCTCAGCCTCCCAAGTACTGGGATTACAGGCATGCACCACCATGCCCAGCTGACCTACATATTTTTAATGCAGTAGGGCCTTAGGCATTCTTGGCAAGTGCTCTACCACTGAGGTACATCAACAGGCCATTTGATCTGCCTTTAATTGGGAAAACATGTCTGAAATGAACTTGTCTTAATGGGGTTGATGTCCATGCGAGTCTCAGGTGTACGCTGGTTTAAGAGATACACCTAAAAGGCAGTTTAGCATCTGCCTACTGGTTTTTTTCCTTTGCATACTGGGGATTGAACCCAGAGGCATTCTACCTCCCAGCTATAACCCCTGCCTTTTTTATTTTTTTTTTTTTGAAACAGGGTCTTACTAAGCTGCAGATGCTGGTCTTGAACTTGCAATCCTCCTATCTCAGCTTCCCAAGTACTGGGATTATAGGCATGTGCCACCATGCCCAGCAGGACTTGACAACTTTGACACTTACTTTATTTATTTTATTTTATTTATTTATTTATTTATTTTTTGCGGTACTGGGGATTGAACGCAGGGGCGTTCTACCTCCACGCTACGCCCCCGGCCCTATTTTTTATGCTTTATTTTGAAACCAAGTCTCACAAAGTTGCAGAGGGCCTCACTAAGGAGAGAGAGAAAGAGAGAGAGAGACAGAGAGAGAGAGAAAGGGAGAGAGAGAGCGAGAGCTGAGGCTGGCCGCTAACCCGGATCCTCTGGTCTCCGCCTCCCAAAGTACTGGGATTACAAGCGTGCGCCACCACGCCCGGCTGACATTTACTTTAATTTCTCAACCATAGTCCACATACATGTAACACAATGCATAAGGATGTTTTGCAAAGACACACTGCATATACAATAGTGGTCCTATAAGACTCCAATGGAGCTGAAAAATTCCGATGACCTTGTGACCTCATAGCACAACACATTACTTACATGTTTGTAGTGATGCGGTTGTAAACAAAACCTACTGCACTTCCAGCCACATAAACCTGTAGCAGAGCTGGAAGCGTAGCTTAGCAGTAGAACACTTACCTAACACACATGAGGCCCTGGATTCAATCCCTTGCACTAAAAAAAAAAAAAACCCAAACCATAAAGAAACAGCAACAAAAACCAAAAATCAGCTCTACTGGATGTATTTGGCCCCAGAACTATGCCAGCCAGTTTCATGCTAATGGTTTGTTTCTCTCTCTCTCTCTCTCTCTCTCTCTCTCTTTCTTTTTTTTTTTTTTTTGGCCCTTTAAAATTCTTTTTTGCTTTTGGGTATAATTATTAATTTAAAATGTTCTATTAAAAGCCAGGCGTGGTGGCGCACGCCTGTAATCTCAGTACTGGGAGGCTAAGACAGGAGGATCGCAGGTTCGAGGACAGCCTCAGCAAGTAGTGAGACTCTCATCAACCTAGCAAGACCCTGTTTCAAAATAAAGAATAAAAATTAGGGCTGGGGGTGTAGCTTGGAGGTAGAATGCCCTGGGTTCAATCCCCAGTACCACACAGACAAAAAAATGTTCTATTATGTATTTACCCAGATTTTCTCTGTATATGGAGTGGGAGGAGAGGGGCTTCTTGAATTTCCTCATTTTATCATCTCAACCAGAGTCCTTTCTGTTACTTTAAATTAGACTTTGTTAGGAAAAAATGTACATTATTACATTATTATTTCATTCCACATGTGTGTAGCATGATTTGGGTTATTATGGAAGGGTGTGGCGTCATTGTTGCCAGGCTATGGTGTCTCGAGTGTTTTGCTGCTGATAGGAACTAGAGAACACAGACCTGCCATTATGATCAGGGACATCTGTCCTTGTTTGTATTGGCCTAACATAAGTTGGTAAATGTTAAAGCAAAGAAAATATTGCAAGGCTTGTTATTCTTATTTCACCTTCAACTGACCCTGATGAGGCTCCAAATGTCAGTGCTTCTTATGTGGTCCATTTCATCTCAGGGGACACGAGAAGCCCACAAAGCCAAAGGAGTGTCTTCTATCTGTTCATTGCAAAGTAAATTAGACTTTTTTTTTTTTTTTGGTCACTCATGACTCCATCCATTGCAAGTACAGTAATCCAACTCAAATTCTAAAAAAAAAGAAAATAGAAAGACCTTTATTAGCTCATGTTGTGGTTTAGATATAGAATATCCCCTGAAAAAGCTCATGTATTGATGTTCAGAGATGATATAATTAAATCATGAGGGCCGTAATCTCATCAGTAGATAAATCCATCGTAGTGGATTTATTAGGTGGTAACCTAGGCAGGTGGGGTGTGGCTGGAGGAGGTGGGTCACTGGAGGTATGGCCTTGGGGACTCCTCTTGTGTCCTTGAATCCCCTTGCTAGCTCTCTCTTGCTTGGCCTCCAAGATGTAAGAGCAGGTCTCTCTCTCTCTCTCTCTCTCTCTCTCTCTCTCTCTCTCTTTCTGTCTCCTGCAGCCATGCCCTAAATTCCACAGACCTCACCTGGTCTAATCTAGACTGAACCCCTGAAATTTCCAGAAATAAATCTTCCCTCCTCTAAGTTGTGTGGTGGTCAGATGTTTGGGATTATAGCAGTGAGAATGCTGACTGGAAACAGCTCGAATACCTGAAGAGTCCAGGGAGGTCCTGGCTGTAGGAATAGCTGGCCTAGAGGGTCGAGTCACTCATCTCCTGGCTCTGTCATACTCTGTGAGGACAACATTCTCAGGTGAGCACACTCCCACCCTCTGCCATGATGTGGCCTCCCTCAACTCTAGGCTTCCATCGCCTCCAGAGCCAGCAACCCCCAGCAAAGAGAGACAAGATTTATGGTTGTATCTTATTGGTCTGGTTTGGGTTGCCTGTCCATGGGTATTGCAACCTCCTGGGCACAGTGACTATGGCCACCCCCTGGAACTGGGCTTCCACTCGGTCTCAGCAGAACCACACAGCCAGAGCTGGGCAGGAGTGACTCCCTAAAGAGAAACTAACATGCTATAACTAGAAGAAAGGTAGATACAATTCTGGGACAGCAAAGGTAAACAGATGTCCACTATAGGCAGAGCAGAATTTTTTCATGACAAGAGACTGAATTTTAAAAGGGTTTCACATCGTCAAAATTTGGATTCAATCCATCACAAAGGCTCTGTCCTTTGGCATTCTGAAGGTTCTGTTGCTCTACTGGGTAGAAGCCATACGCAGTTGGAGACCACGATGAAGCTGTACAACCCTGAACTTTTTTGTGTGTGTGTGGTACTGGAGATTGAACTCAGAGGCATTCTACCTTTGAGCTACACCCCCAGCCCGATTTTATTTCTTATTTGGAAACAGGGTCTCGCTAGGTTGCTGAGAGTCTCACTACTTGCTGAGGCTGTCCTTGAACCTGCGATCCTCTTGTCTCAGCCTCCCAAGTACTGGGATTACAGGCATGCCCTACCACCTGAACTTTTTTTTTGGGGGGGGCGGTACCGGGGATTGAACCCAGGGGCGTTTAACCTCCAAGCTACACCCCTGGCCCTATTTTTTATCCTTTATTTTGAAACTGGGTCTCACTGAGTTGCGGAGGGCCTCACTAAGTAGCTGAGGCTGGCCGAGAACCCAGATTCTCCGGTCTCAGCCTCCCAAGTACTGGAACTACAAGCGTGCATCACCACGCCCGGCTACCACCTGAACTTTGTAGGCTGTTTTGGAGCTTGTTGCAAAAGCAGAAAATTATACCTGAGTTCCTGTCACATTATTGACCCCTCTCAGTACAACAAGCTCCTGGTTTTTCTCCATCCTCTGTGTGCTGTTTTACCTAATAAAAATTTCTGTTTTGGACTGCATGCCATTTTACCAAAAGTAACAATTTTGTGCCTCTTCCTCAAGTACCACTGACAATCCCAGAAAAATTTTAATATCAGCTGTCAGAATAGAAAAGTAAAATGAAATTAAAGACTTGTAAAGTCAGGTATGGTGGTGCATGCTTGTAATCCCAGTGCTTGGGAGGCTGAGACCAGAAGATCCGGGTTCACGGCCAGTCTCAGCTACTTAGTGAGACCCTCTACAACTTAGTGAGACCCTGTTTCAAAATAAAGAATAAAAAAATAGGGCTGGGAGTAGCTCGGAGGTAGAATGCCCCTGGGTTCAATCCCCAGTACCACACACACACACACACAAAGACTTGTAAAAAGAAAAATATAGGCTGGGCGTGGTGGCGCACGCTTGTAATCCCAGTACTTGGGAGGCTGAGACAGGAGGATCCGGGTTCGCAGCCAGCCTCAGCTACTTGGTGAGGCCCTCCGCAACTTAGTGAGACCCTGTTTCAAAATAAAGAATAAAAAATAGGGCTGGGGGTGTAGCTTGGAGGTAGAGTGCCCCTAGGTTCAATCCCCAGGGCCAAAAAAAAGTATAACAAATCTGTGAAAACTGAGTATAGAATCTATATTGCCATTCCTACCAAAATATAAAACCAAAATCTTTGCTAATAAAAGAATTTCTATTTTGTGAACCCCTTTTGGATACTTCAAAGATTTCCATTGTCTTTTAAATAGTGAAAAATTATCTTTCCAAGTGACACTTCAAGTGGAAGTGCTTCCTCTTCTTCTTCTTCTTCTTCTTCTTCTTCTTCTTCTTCTTCTTCTTCTTGGTACTGGGGATTGAACCGAGAGACATTGTACTTCCAAGCTACACCCCTGGCCCAATTTTATTTTTTTTGTTTTGAAAAAGGGTCTCGCTAGGTTGCTGAAAGTCTCACTAGATTGTTGAAAGCCTCGCTATTTTGCTGAGGCTGGTTTTGAACCTGTGATCCTCCTGTCTCAGCCTCCCAAGTACTGGGATTGAAGGTGCGTACCACCATGCCCAGCTGGGAAGCAATTCTTGACCTGTATGTCTGTTGGGACTTCCATGTGTGCTTAGCAACCTACCTGTTTTACGCCTTTGGTCAGGGAGAATGTCTACAAGTCAATGGCTCTCTGAATTATTTCCTTTTTGAGATTTTTTTTTTTTTGGCCAAGATTTAGGAGGAGAATGTCAAGTCTTTCTCTTCTACACAGGAAGCCACTACTTCTGGAGGATAAGTTTAAAGAGCTTTCTTGAATTTATTTGAGTTACCCTTTCTCTTTGAGAGAAAGGTAAGGAGAGCCCACCCTCAGGGCAGGTTGATGGGAGCAGTAAATGTTTGCCTTGGCTTCGCTAGGTGAACATTTTTGGCTTTTTTAGTGACATGCACCGTGTTATTGTGCAGGCAATGTAAAAGATGCTACCACTAAGCCGGAGAGAAACATGGTGAGAGAAGCCATACCATCCAACTGCCCCTCTAGAAGAAGATACTGGAAGCACTTTCCAGGAGTGAAAGATGTTAAGGCAGGCTCTGATCCCTTCTTCTGCAGGCAAAAATCTCCTAGAAACACTATAGAACTCTTTTGAGGGGTACTTTCCAAACCAAGTGACTTTAAAATTGAAAGCAGGTAGCCGGGCATGGTGGCACACGCCTGTAATCCCAGTTCTTGGGAGGCCAAGACAGGAGAATTGCAGGTTCAAGGCCAGCCTCAGCAACTTAGCGAGTCCCTTAGCAACTTAGTGAGATCCTGGGGATGTAGCTCAGAAGTAGAACACCCCTGGGTTCAAAATCTACCCCCCCATACACACAAATTGAAAGTGGGTAATTAAGCCAGGCATGGCGGCACACGCTTGTAATCCCAGTACTTGGGAGGCGGAGACTGGAGGATCCGGGTTCACAGCCAGCCTCAG
>PVJS01050177.1:0-14411 GCA_004027185.1 Glis glis | reverse complement strand
AAAAAAAAAAAAAAAAAAAAAAAAAAAAAAAAAAAAAAAAAAAAAAAAAAAAAAAAAAAAAAAAAAAAAAAGCATGATACGTAGGATGAACAAGTCTAGAGAGCTAATGAAATTGTATGATATTTGAGTTTTTTGTTTAGTAAAAGATTTTAGTTGTTTTGTCACAAAATAAGTAACTATATGAGATGATGGATATGCTAATTTGCTTCACCATAGTAATCATTTTGCTATCTACACATATCCCATAATACTATGTTGTAAACTTCAAATATACACAATAAAAATTTTTAATATGACTATATATATATATATATATATATATATATATATATTTTTTTTTTTTTTTTTTTTTGGTGGTGGTACTGGGGATTAAACCCAGAGGCATTCTACTTCTAAGCTACAACCCAGCCCTTTTTATTTTTTTTTTGAAACAGGGTCTTGATAGGTTGCTTAGAGTCTTGCTAAATTGCTGAGGCTGGCCTCAAATGTGAAATCCTCCTGTCTCAGACTCTCAAGTATTGGGATTACAGGTGTGCTCCACCACACCTGGCTGAAGGACTGTAATTTTTAATCACATCATTGTTCTTTAAGGAAAATACAATTTATTGTACAATAATACTGTTTTGGAAGACAGCATTGTGTAAAGAAAAAAATACCACACTCAGAAACAGTGCTTGATTACTTGGATTACTTATGTATTTTATGTATTAATTTTCTTAATTATTAGATTTTAACTCTAAAGCATATTCTTCTTAGCACTTACTTTTTTGGTCAAAGAGTCATCAGAATCAGAAGGCATTCTTGTTGATACATGAAATATTACTTCTACTGTAGAGGTAGCAAAATATGGAGTGGTCAATCCAGTGCTTTTGTTTTTTTGTAGTCCTCCCATAAAACCACAATGATTTGTAAGATTTACCTAGAAGCAATGAAGAGCCACATAAAATTAATCAACTACATACAACTGAAAAACACTGTTGAAAAAGACTCCAACTTTTCACTTACACAAACATCAGAAACAAAGTCTTTTGCATGTTATCACTCAATACTAAGTTTAGCATCCCAGTCAATCCTCTGTATCTGCAGGTTCCACATTCCCAGATTCAATCATCTATGCATCGAAAATATTTAGGAAAAAATTACGTCTATATTTGAACATGTACAGACTTTTTTCTTGTCAAATGTTTCCTAAACAATACAACATAACCACTACTTACATAATGTTTATACTTACTTAAGTATTGTAAGTAATATGGGAATGGTTTAAAGTATACAGGAGGATGTGCATTATGCAAACACTATGCCATTTTATATAAGAAACTTTTGTATCCACAGATTTTGGTATTCTAAGGGGGCACTGGAACCAATCTGTCATGAATACTGAGGGCTAATTCTATTAGGTTGAGCTGATCTGTTCACACTAGTATTTTTTTCTTAAGTAGTTGAGGATCTCTCATTAGTAGGAGTTAATTAGTAAAGAAATCAACTGCTGTGCACTATGCATCTTTTGTTAAGCAACTAGGTGTTAATGGTAAATTATAATGGCTGTGAGGAGGAGAAGCCAAGTTCAGAGAGTAAAAACCAAATCTGGAGATGATTTGGGGAAAAGTTAAAACAAAAATGTTAATTTGATAAAATGACTAATTAGGTATGGCATATTTATTCATAAAATTAGCTTTCTATTTTTTTAAAATCTATCATAGCCAAAATTAAAAATACAAAAATGCAGAACTACACTTTAATTACTTTTTTTTTAGCACTAGAGATCAGACCCAGGAGCATTTTACCTCCAAGCTACACCCTGAGCCCGTTTTATATTTTATTTTTTTTGGTACTGGGAATTGAACTCGGGGACATTCTACCTCTAAGATACACCCTAGCCCTTTTTATTTTGAAACAGGGTTTCACTAAGTTGCTGAGGCTGGCTTTGAATCTGTGATCCTCCTGTCTCAGCCTCCCAAATACTAGGATTATAGGCATGTGTTGCCATGCCTGGCTCCCTTTTTTTTATTTTGAAACAGGGTTTTGCTAAGTTGCTGAGACTGGCCTCAAAAGTGCGATCCTGTATTGGTATTACAGGTGTGTGCCACCACGGCTGGCTTTCAATTACATTTAAAAAACTACAAATTAATCTACAAATTAATTTAAAATTTTATCTGATTGTATATATAATGTGTATTATATGTATATAATATACATTAACAAAACAACAGCAGGGCCATTTTGCACTGGATAATATCCCCTGGACTTCTGTGATGCATAGAAGCTAGGAAATTGGGTTCACTGGAGAAAATTAGGGAAATATAGCAAAGAAAAAGAAAAATTAATAATCACTTCTGTCTTCCGACTCAGAGAAAACCACTTATGCATGCTTTAAAATAATAAAATATGAATATCTGATAAAATGGATAATTATAAAAACAAATCCCCACTGTAGGTGAACTGAATACACTTTAAATGTCAATATTAGTTATTAACTGCTGAACATATGAATGACATCTTTGTGTTTATGCCATTACTGCAAGATTGCCCCAATCTTTTCCAGTTTTTTAAAATTTATTTTTTGACTAAATAATACTCTATTAAAAATTCAAGCCTGAGTTGGTGTGGTGGCGCATGCTTGTAATCCCAGTACTTGGCTAGGCTGAGATAGGAGGATTGCAGGTTTGAGGACAGCCTCACCAAGTAGTGAGACTCTCAATCCATCTAGCGAGACCCTGTTTCAAAAAATAAAAATAAAATAGGGCTGAGGGTGTAGCTCAGAGGTAGAATGCTCTTGGATTCAATCCCCAGTACCAAAACAACTAACTAACCAAATAAATGAAAAAATTCAAGATGGGCATGGTGGTGCACACCTGTAATCCTAGTACTTGGGAGGATTGCAGGTTTATGGCCACCTTCAGCAATTTAGTGAGACCCTGTTTCCAAATAAAATAATAAAAAGGGCTGGGGATGTAGTTTGGAGGTAGAATGCCCCAGGATTCAGCCCCCAGTACCTCCCCCCCAAAAAAAATATCTAAAGTGGCGAGGTATGGTGGCGCACACTTGTAATCCCAGCACTTGGGAGGCTGAGACAAGAGGATTGCAGGTTTCAAGGCCCGCTTCAGCAACTTAGCAAGATTCTTGGCAACCTAGTGAACCCCATTTCAAAATAAAAATAAAATAGGGCTGGGGGTGTAGCTCAGAAGTAGAATGTTTCTGGGGTTAATCCCCAGCACCCCCCCAAAATCAGGAGTATAGAAAGGTATACCAAAATTTTTCCTTCCATACTTCTCACTTGTCACTAACCAGTTCCCCACCAAGAAAGCAATTTAAGCATCCTTCCAATAACATTCTCTGCATATATAATTCTTTTTTTTTTTTTTTTTTTTTTTTGCGGTACCAGGGATTGAACCCAGGGGCGTTCTACCTCCATGCTACATGCCCGGCCCTATTTTTTATACTTTATTTTGAAACCCGGTCTCACGAAGTTGCGGAGGGCCTCACTAAGTAGAGAGAGAGAGAGAGAGACAGGAAGAGAGAGAGAACTGAGGCTGGCCGCGAACCCAGATCCTCCGGTCTCCGCCTCCCGAAGTACTGAGATTACAAGCGTGTGCCACCACGCCCGGCTTGCATATATAATTCTTGTGTGTGCACATGGATATATACTGTTCTGTACCTTGTTTTTTGTACTTAAAATAGCTTGAAAAATACTCCTTATATAAAGAACTTCCTCATTTTTTATGGCTTTACAGAAGTTCATTTTATTAATGTACCATAATATAACTAGTTTCCTACTTGAAGGATATTTGGGTTATTTGCCATCTTTTGCCATTAGTCAATGCTTCAGTAAATAATGCTGATCAATACCCAGTGCCAAAAAAAAAAAAAAAGGCTGGAGGTATAGCTCAGAGGTAGAATGCCTCTGGGTCCACCCCCCAGTAAAACACACACACACACACACACACACACACACACACACACCCAGAAGACAAAACATTGTCAACACAAGGATCCCTGGTGTTGCTCTGTTTTGTGAGTCACATCTACTCCCCTCTGACCCCAGTTCTTCCTAAACCCCTGGGCAATTGTTCATTTGTTATCCAAGTGTTTGGAGATTTTGTTTTTTGTTTTTTGTGTTTGGAGATTTTGTTTTGTTTTTTGTGGTACTGGGGATTGAGCCCAGGGGCATTCTACCTCCGAGCTACACCCCCAGCCTTATTTTTTATTCTTTATTTTTGAAACAGGGTCTCACTAAATTGCAGAGGGCCTCACTAAGTAGCTGAGGCTGGCCACGAACCTGTGATCTTCCTGCCTCACCCTCCCAAGTACTGGGATTACAAGCGTGTGCCACCATGGCTGGCTGTGTTTGGAGATTTTGATGTTATCCTTTGTTAATGATTTCAGGTTTGATCCCACTGTGGATGGAGAACACACTGCATGATTTCAATGCTATATATATATTTTTTACACACAGCTAGTATATTGGCTATCTTGGTATATGTTCTGAGGCCACTTGAAAAGAACATGAATCCTGCTGTTGTTGGGTGAAGTGCACTAGAAATGTAAAGTAGATCCTGCTGGTTGATGGTGTTGAATTCTTTATATATTTGCTGATTTTCTGTCTAATTCTCTCAATTACTGAGAGGGGGTGATGTCTCTAACTATAATTACGGATTTGTCTATTCTTCAGCCTCTATCAGCTTTTGCTTCACATCTTTTACAACTCTGTAGTTTGATGCACACACATTTATTTATTTTTTTTGTGGTACCGGGTATTGAGCCCAGGCGCGTTTTACCTCTGAGCTACACCCCCGGCCCTATTTTTTATACTTTATTTTGAAACCAGGTCTCACGAAGTTGCGGAGGGCCTCACTAAGTAGCTGAGGCTGGCCACAAACCCAGATCCTCCAGTCTCCGCCTCCCAAGTACCGGGATTACAAGTGTGCACCACCATGTCCGGCTATGCACACACATTTAGTATTTTTGTCATCTTGGTGGACTCATTCTCATATACATTATATAATGCCCTCTGTGTCTGGTAATTTTCTTTGCTCTAAAATCTGCCTAAGCTGGGCATAGTGGTACACGCTTGTAATCCCAGTACTTGGGAGGCTGAGACAGGAGGATTGCAGGTTCGAAGCCAGCCTCAGCAACTTAGTGAGGCTCTCAGCAACCTAGTGAGACCCAGTTTCCAAATAAGAAATAAAATGGGGCTGGGGGGTAGCTTGGAGGTAGAATGACTCTGGGTTCAATACCTAGTACAACCCCCCCCCCAAAAAAACCAAAACCCTGCCTAATATTAATGCAGACAATCCAATTTTTCCAACCTTTTACTTTTCTTTGTTTTTGGTGGTGGTGGTACTGAGGACCCAGGGAAACGCTACTGCTGATCCACACCCCCAGTCCTTTTTATTATTTTTTTTCCTTACTAGTGCATCTTTCTTTCTTCTTTTTTTATATGCTTTTATTAGTGCATTATAGTCTCACATCATAATGTAAATCATGTTGACAGTGACATACATGCACACAGCACTTGGTGCCTCCCCCAACTCCTCCTTCCCCATACAGAGTACTGAGACTGACATTGGTATTTTCACATATGTACACAGAGCTGATGGTAGTAATTCCTTCAATGAACCTCTCTTCCCCCACCCCTTCCCTTAGATCACCTCCCTGTCTCCACTGAGATTTCTCCTCCATTATCTGGAGACCCTCTGGTATCCTGATTACTCCCCAGTTTCCGCATATTAGTGAAAACACATGACCCTTCACTTTCTGTGACTATTGGTTAATCTCACTTAACATAATGTTCTCCAGGTCCTTCCATTTTCCTGCAAATGGCATAATTTTGTTCTTCTGTATTGCTGAGTAGAATTCCATTGTGTGGATATCCCATAATTTTGTGATCCATTCATTCCTTGATGGACACCTGGGTTGGTTCCATAATTTGGTTATTGTGAATTGTGCTGCTATGAACATGGGTATGCATATATTACGGTAGTTCTCTGATTTCGGGCCCTTTGGAAAGATACCCAGCAGTGGTATAGCCAGATCATATGATGGATCCATTCCCAGTTTTCTTTCTTTTTTTTTTTTTTGGCGGTACCAGGGATTGAACACAGGGGCATTCTACCTCCGAGCTACACCCCTAGCCCTATTTTTTGTTCTTTATTTTAAAACAGGGTCTCACTAAGTTGTGGAGGGCCTCACTAAGTAGCTGAGGCTGGCTGTGAACCAGGATCCTCTGGTCTCAGCCTCCCAAGTACTGGGATTATAAGCATGCACCACCACACCTTGCTCCATTCCCAGTTTTCTGAGTACTCTCCACACTGATCTCCATTTGCAATCCCACCAACAGTGTAGAAGAGTTCCAATTTCCCCACATCCTCACCAACATTTATTTTCAACTTCTTGATGACTGCCATTCTGATTGGGGTTAGATGGAATCTCAGTGTAGTTTCGATTTGCATCTCCCTGATTGCAAATGATGATGAACATTTTTTCATGTATTTATTGGCCATTTGTATCTCTTCTTTTGTGAAGTGTCTGTTCAATTTAATTGCCCATTATTTAATTGGTTTTTTTTTAGTGTAAAGTCTTTTGAGTTCTTCGTATATTCTAAATATTAGTCCTTATCAGAGGAATAACTGGCAAAGATCTTCTCCCATTCTGTAGGCTGTCTTTTTAGACTCTTGATGGTTTCCTTTGATGAGCAGAAACTTTTTAATTTAATGCCATCCCATTTATTAATTCTTGGCTTTTTTTTGGCACAACTGGGGATTGAACCCAGGGGCAGTCTACCTCCAAGCTACACCCCACCCCTATTTTTTAATTCTTTATTTTGAAACAGGGTCTCACTAAGTTGCAGAGGGCCTCACTAAGTAGCTGAGCTGGCCAAGAACCTGGGATTCTCCTGTCTCAGCCTCCCAAGTACTGGGATTACAAGCGTGCACCACCACACCCCCGGCTTAATTCTTGCTTTAATTTCCTGAACTTTGGGGGTCTTGTTGAGGAAGTTTCTACCTGTGCCTATATGTTGTAGTGTTGGACCTATGCCCTCCTCTAGTAACTTCAAAGTCTTTTTATTCTTTATTTTGAGACAGGGTCTCACTAAGTTGCTCAGGCTTGAACTTGCTATCCTCTTGCCTCAGCCTCCTCAGTTACTGGGATTACAGGTGTGCACCATTTTTTATTAAAATTTTTTGCCAGATTATATTGTTTTTTTAAAATTTAAAATTTTTGCCAGATTATATTGTTTTTTTTGAAACAAGCTTCTTTTAAATAACATAGGTGATTCATGCTTTTGAATCTACTCTGCCAATTTCTGTCTTATAATTGGTATACTTAGATCATATATAGTTCATATAATTTATTAATAGGTTAGGGCTTAAGCTAGCCATTTTATTTACTTTTTTCTGTTTATTCTTTGTTGTTTGTTTCTCTTTTATTTTTTATTTTTTTTGGCTCCTATGGGTAACTTGAACATTTTATAAAATTCTATTTTTATTTATCTTTTTTTTGTGGAACTGGGGATTGAACCCAGGGGCATTCTACCTCCGAGCTATATCCCCCAGCCCTATTTTTTGTTCTTTATTTTGAAACAGGGTCTAAGTTGCGGAGGGCCTCACTAAGTAGCTGAGACTGGTCACGAACCCGGATCCTCTAGTCTCGGCCTCCCAAGTACTGGGATTATAAGCATGTGCCACCATGCCCGGCTATCTATTATTTTTTGAGTATCCTTTCTGTATACTATTTAGTGGCCTCTACAGGTATAGGTGTGTGTGTGTGTGTGTGTGTGTGTGTGTGTGTATATCTTATCATAGTCTACCAGCATGCCTGTTTGAGTACAGTAACTCTAGTGCATGTCCCTTTATCTTCCTGTTTATAACATAGCTGTCATAAATATTTCTTCTACATATATTTAGAAATACATTGAATAGTGTTATAATTTTTGCTTCAATTGTCAAACATAATTAAGAAAACTCAAGAGAAGAAGGAAAGTCTAGTATATTTAACCCTTAATTTTTCTTGTCATGTTCTCTGTTCCTTCTTTATTTTTGGTGATACAGGGAATTGAAAATTGGGGTGCTTTACTTTGAGCTACACTTCCAGCCCTTTTTATTTTTTATTCTGAAACAGGGTCTCACTAAGTTGCTGAGGCTGGCCTCAAACCTGCAATTCTCCTGTCTCAGTCTCCCAAGTACTGTAATTACAGGTAGGTATACACCACTGTACCTGGCCTCCCTTCTTGATACTTACTTCTAAGTTCTTTCCTTTATAATTCCCTTCTGTTACCAAAATTTCTTTCAGCAATTTTTTAGGGTAGGTCTGCTAGTAACAAGTTCTCTAACTTTTTCTTCATCTAAGAATGTTTTCTTTCTCCTCATTCATAAATGTTATTTTCACTAGTTATAGGATTCTGGGTTGAAGCTTTACTTTCAGCACTTGAAAAATATTATGCACTTCTTCTAGTGCTCACAGTTTCTGACGAAAAATCTGCTATCATTCTAGTTGTTTTCTTGCTATAGAAAAGGTATACTTTTTCTCTGAATGCTCAAGATTTTTTTTTTTTTGGCTTTCAATTTTCAAAATTAAACTATGATGAGTCTTATGATGGATTTCTTTTGGTTTATCCTGTCTGGGTTTCATCCAGCTTCTCGAATCTATAGCTTTATGTCTCTTGCCCAATTTGAGAAGTTTTTAGCCATTATTTCTTTTTAAAAAAATATACTATTATTGGAGCATTGTAATTATATATCATGAGGTTCAGAGTGACAGAAACATACATGCACACAGCACCTGGTGTGTTTCTCTCCGGATTCCACCTTGCTCCTGCCCCCATATATATTATTGAGATCGGTGTTGATAACTTCATATATATATATGGAGCATTATTTAAACTGTTTCCTTCATCAAGTCTCTCTTTTCCTCTTCCTACCACCCTCTCCAAAGCCCCTCCACTATTCTACTGGTATCTTTCCTTCTTTATCTAAAGTTCCTTTTGTTTCTCAATTTCTCTCTAGCTTCCACACATGAGAGAAAACATACAACCCTTCACTTTCTGAGACTGGCTAATCTCACTTAGAAAAATAGTCTCTAATTCCATCTGTTTTCCTGCAAATGACATAATTTTGTTCTTTACGGCTGAGTAAAATTCCACTGTGTGCATATACCACAGTTTCATAATCCATTCATCTGTTGACAGATACTTAGACCGCTTCCATAATTTGGCTCTTGTGAATTGTGCTGCTATGAACAAGGATATACAAGTATCACTCTAATATTCTGACTTCAATTCCTGTGGAAAGATACTGAGGAGTGATTTATCCATTCCCAGTCTTCTGAGGAACCTCCACACTGACCTCCATAGAGGCTGCACTAATTTGCAATCCCATCAACAGTGTATAAGGGTTCCTATTTCCCCACATCCTCACCAGCATTTACTGTTTGTGTTCTTAAGACTGTCATTCTAACTGGAGTTAAATGAATCCCAATGTAGTTTTGATCTGTATTTCTCTGATTGCTAATGATGTTGAACACTTTTTTCATTGACTTATTAGCCATTTGAATTTCTTCTTTTGAGAAGTGTCTATTCAATTCCTCAAGTACCTTTTCAGATCCAGCCTCTTTCTCGTCTTCTGGGACTCAGAATAAAGGAATGTTAGATCTTTTATTATAGTCCCACAGGTCCCTGATGCTCTGTTCATTGTTTTCTCTCTCTGATGTTCAGGCTGATTTCTACTGTTTTATTATCTTCCAGTTTACTGATTCTTTCTTCTGTACTCCCATCCCCATGCCACTCTGTGTTGGGCCCCAACTACTGAGCTTTTTATTTCAGTTATATTTTCAGCTCTAAAATTTCCCCATTTGGTTGTTCTTTGTGTTTTCTATTTCTTTGCTGAGATTTTAAATTTTTCTTTGTTTCAACTGTGTTCCTAATTCCTCGCTGAAGCATTTCAAAATGGTTGCTTTAAAATCTTTTGTCATTTTGGTGTGGGCATCTATTGACAATGTTTTTCATTCCATTTGAGATCTTCCTGGTTCTTATATGGTAAGTGATTTTGATTAAGAACTGGACATTTTCATATTTTAGGACTCTGAGTCTTATATGTCTTAGCTGGTTGTTTTGTGACAGTGCTCCCGCAGGGAAAAGGGTAGGGGAGAGGGAGAAGGTGCTGCTTCCTTACTGCCAGGTGAAGGTAGAAATATGGGTTCCCCACTAAACCTCCACTGACACCTGGGAAGGGAGGGAAGTCTCAGTGCTCACTGGAGGAAGGAGTTCTGGCTTCCTATGTGCCCACTGGCAAAGTGGTCAACTGGGTTCATTACCACTGGGTGATGGTCAAAGTCTTAACTCTCCATTAGAACTCCTCTGACACTATTTCAGTGGAGAGGGGAGGAGCATCTCATTACTGTTGGGTGGGCATGGAATTCCAGGTTTCCCATGTAGTTTCCACTAACACTGGAGTGTGGGGTATGGATGGGAGGCTTATTATCAACTGGTGGAGATGAAAGTGTTTGCTTTCTGGCCTTCTCTGACATTATCTGATACTACCCCAGTGTGGTATCGGGGTACCTCATTATTGCCCCATAAAGGTCAAAGTCTAGAGTCCCCACCAGAACTTTGTTGTCAGAGGTGAGGGCGAGGGTCAAGGTATTTTCTGTTGTATTAGGCTGGAGTAAACCACTTCTGTCTACATTTGGGGGGGGATTTAGGTTGCTTTTTCCCTGATCCTTTGGCTTTTTTTTTTTGTACTGGGGAATGAACCCAGGAACACTCTACCTCTGAGCTACACCCTCAGCCCTCTTTTTTTTTTTTTGCAGTACCGGGGATTGAACCCAGGGGCGTTCTACCTCCGAGATACACCCCTGGCCCTATTTTTTATACTTTATTTTGAAACCAGGTCTCACGAAGTTGCGGAGGGCCTCACTAGGTAGAGAGAGAGAGACAGGGAGAGGGAGAGAGAGAGAGAGCGAGCTGAGGCTGGCCGCGTACCGGATCCTCCGGTCTCCGCCTCCCAAAGTACTGGGATTACAAGCATGCGCCACCACGCCCGGCAAGCCGTTTTTAAATTTTCAAACGGTCTCGCTAAGTTGCTGAGGGTCTAGCTAAGTTGCTGAGGCTGACCTTGAACCTGTGATCCTTCTGTCTCAGCCTCCCATGTATTGGGATTACAGGCATGCGCCACTGTACCCGTGTAAGGGATTTTTTGAGTCTGTGCCTGATGTTTTCAGATTATTTAAACATCTTTAGTTCCAAGTCTGGAATATATATGGCAAAAAGCAAACCCAGAAAACTCACCATTATGTAACTTTTAAGTCACTAAGTCCCCAGCTGTTCTGCCCTCGCTCCACCTTTCAGTATTCTTACCTTTGTTTTGTAAGTAATATCCAGGGTTTTTGTTGTGCTCAGCATAAGGAATAGGGTCATTACATCTTTTTTTTTTTTTTTTTTTGCAGAACTGGGGATTGAACCCAGGGGCATTCTACCTCCGAGCTGCACCCCCAGCCCTATTTTGTATTTTTTATTTTGAAACAGGGTCTCACTAAGTTGCAGAGGACCTCACTAAGTAGCCGAGGCTGGCTGCGAAACTGTGATCCTCCTGTCTCAGCCTCCCTAGTACAGGGATTACAAGCATGCACCACCACGCCCGGCTTAGAGACAGTATATCTATTCAAACATTCTAGAAGCAGAAGTTCGCTCTGTACAATTTGATATATTTTAGGATATTCACAGATAAGTACAATCTACAGATATATCTATTGTGTATATCACATTATATGTGGATCATAATAAGTGGTCTTTTTAACTTTTTTTTCATTTAGCATAATGTTTTCAAGGTACATTACTGTTGTAGCACATATCAGTATTCATTCCTTTTTATGGCTAAATATTATTCCCTTGTGTGCATATACCTCATTTTATTTATCCATTCATCTACTGAAGGACATATAGGCTCTTTCTACCATTTTGTTATTATGAATAATGCTACTAAATCATGTATGTACAGGTTAATGTGTAGACTTATGTTTTGGTTTCTCCTGGGTCTGTACCTAGGAGTAGAGCTGTTTGGTTATATCGAATCTCTGTAATTGTTTGGTAAATTGCCAGACTACTTTCCACAGTGGTTACGCCATTTTATATCCTGTCTAGCAATGTATATAAGGGTTCAGATTATTCTAAATCCTGCAAAAGTTATTATCTGATTTTTTTGTGGTACTGGGGATTGAACTCAAGGGGTATTCTAGCTCTGAGCTACACCCCCAGCCAAATGGTTGCCAAGGGCTGGGCGTGGTGGTGCACACCTGAAATCCCAGTATTTGAGAGGCTGAGACAGGAGTTAGCACAGATTCAAGGCCAGCCTCAGCAACTTAGAGATGTCCTCAGCAACTTAGTGAGACTCTGCTTCAAAATAAAAAATAAAATAGGCCTTTTCTTTTCCTGCTGTAGGCTGGGTTGGTGTTTGTCGAAATAGGAAAGTTCATGAAACCCGAGAAGGTGGTGCTGATCCTGGCCGGATGCTACTCTGGACACAAAGCTTTCATTGTGAAGAACAGTGATGATGGCACATCAGACCGCCCCTACAGCCATGCTCTGGTGGCTGGAATTGACCACTATCCCCGCAAAGTGACAGCCGCCATGGCCAAGAAGAAAATCGCCAAAAGATCAAAGATCAAGTCTTTTGTGAAAGTTTATAATTACAATCATCTAATGCCCACAAGGTACCCTGTGGATATCCCCTTGGACAAAACTGTCGCCAATAAGGATGTTTTCAGAGACCCTGCTCTTAAAGGTAAGGTCCGACGGGAGGCTAAGGTTAAGTTTGAAGAGAGGTACAAGTCAGGCAAGAACAAATGGTTCTTCCAGAAGCTTCGGTTTTAGATGTTTTTCATTTCCATCGTTAAAAATAAAAACTTAAAAAAATCTCAAAAAAAATAGGGGTGGGGGTGCCAGCTTGGAGGTAGAATGCCCTTGGGTTCAATTCCCCCTACTACTACCACACACACACAAAAGCCAAAAACCAAAAAAAAAAACTTGGTTGCCAAGGATAAAATTTCCAGTGTACTATATGTTTTATATATATGTGCCTTAAATATATTTTCATCAAAATTTTGAAGCTGTACATTTGGCTGATTTAATATTCACTCAATGTCTGCTATTAGCTTAATGATAAATAAATTAGGCACACTAGATTCATTTTCTGTTAGAACATGTCTGACACTTCATTTTTCAATTCAAATAAACATATTAACAAAAACCCCTATGACAAATACCTAGCTTCTGAGTTATAATTCTAAAATTGACATGGTACAGGAAACCTGATCAGTTGGTTTCCAGGACAACATAAATGTAAAACCTTTCGATACGTCTTTCTTTGCCCTGAGAGACTCTACCTTAGGAGAACACCCTCTTGAACTGATGCCAAACCTCTTTGGGACAAAGTAGATTTGGGGTGGTCGAGCAGTGTGCTTTTCTTATACAAAGTAGAAGAAGAGAAAGAGACCAGAGAGCACAGAAAGGTCTTCTGGCATTAGTTATTAGTAAGTTGAGAATGTGGAAACTAACTTCCTGAAAACTAAGCATGAACATGTGCCCCCGGTATGCCTTTGTGTAGCCCTACGGTCTCTGAAGGCCAACAGTCTAGTGGGTCATGGCTGTAAGAAAAATCTAGATCTTCTAAACCTGAGATTAATGTTCTTTGAAAAAATACTGTCTCAAAATACACTCAACATTCTTCCTCTCAAACTCTCAACTGCTACTATATCTCCAGATGAGACATAAGCCAGAAACAATAACACACTAGTTAAGTTGTTGTGTCTCCTAAAACAATGCCTCTAAAACATGCTGAAAAGAAAGAGAAAATGAGCCCTGTGCTTCCAAACAGCCAAGGGTTCCACATCAACGGATTCAAACAGACAGAAAATACTCAAAAACAAAAAAAAATAAAAACAATTACCTGTGCTGAACATGTATGGACTTACTTTCTTGTCATTATTTCTTAATATAGTATGATAACTATTTATATACCATTTACATTGTATGGGGTATTATGAGTAATCCAAAGATGATTTAAAGGATATGAGTAGGTTATATACAAATATGCTTATCATTCTGTTTAAGAGTCTTGAGCATCCTTGGATTTTGGTAAACGGAGAGGCGCAGGAGTGATCTTGGGATGAATCCCCCAAGAATACCAAGGAATGACTATAAAATGATATAATTAAAAAAAATACCTCCCAACCAAGGCCAGCTACAAAATCTTCATATGCTTGACTTCCTCCTGTATTGGTGAGAATGGAGTGTTTATCTTCTTGTCCTTCAGCAACATAAAATACTGCAATCTTGTGTGTTTCTCTGCTGCAAAAGGGAAGATTTTGCCAATCATTTAATCATTCATTTTTCTTTGTTTTTTTTTTTTTTTTGGCAG
>PVJS01050176.1:0-14411 GCA_004027185.1 Glis glis | reverse complement strand
TGTGTAAGAGAGAGAGAGAGAGAGAGACTGTTCCTCCAGGTCAGCTTTAGCTTCATCCTGTTAAATTACAAATTATAGCCAGAAATGTATTTGACGAACATGTTTTTTGACAATGGATTTAAAAATATAATGTTCATAGAATGACATCAGTTTGCATACAAATTGCTGCTTCATTTTCCCTAGTGTATGGAATTGAGAAGGGTATAAATATTTAACATTTATTTATTAAATATTAAATATATATATATATATATATATATATATATATATATATATTTGATTGATTGCAGTGCTGGGGATTGAACACAGAGCCTTGTACATACTAAGCAAGGGCTCTACAACTGAGCTACACCCCAGCCACTAGTTTATAGGGATATAGGAATCTATTGACCTGGTTCTAAAAGACATGGGATAGATGGACTAAGAATATTAAGGTTAATTAGGTACATATGCTTAACAAATACCATAAATACAACTCATAAATTGCACTTACTTGAAGGTCTGTTTTTCACCTTACTTTATTCATTTGCATAATCAATTAAATATCTTTGCTTCTGTCAGCCACATTTCCTTACCTCTTCTAGATGTAGGACCTTGACTGGAACTTTGAGATACTAATGGATTTTTCCCCACCTACTCTTTCTTGCTTGGATCATTAAAGCCAACCTTTCTTTCCTTTTATCCTTCCTCCATTCTTCCTTTCTCTTTTTCTTCCTCTCTCCCTCCCTCCTTCCTTCTCTTACTCTCTTATTACCTTCTACTTTTCTTTGCTTTCTTCTTTACCTCCCTTTATTCTGTCTTCTTGTGGTTAATGAATATTTATTAAGCTTACTATATGGTAGACACTGTGCATGGTGCTTTTCAATAAATGCCTTATTAAAGGAATTTATGTTTTCTTAATTTTAAAGCTTATAACCCAGGGAAGTAGAATATGTTATTATTTTCACTATATATATATGTATGTGGATACATGTAGATATATATGTATATATGTATACATATATACATATATGATAAATAGTTGATTTTCAAATGTTGAGCCACCTTTGAATACCTGGAACAAATCCCAATTGGTCCCAGTGTATAATTCTTTTTATCCCATTTAGATTTTTTTTTTTTTTTTGCGATACTGGGGATTGAACCCAGGGGCATTCTACCTCCAAGTTACGCCCCCAGCCCTATTTTTTATTCTTTATTTTGAAACAGGGTCTCACTAAGTTGTGGAGGGCCTCACTAAGTAGCTGACGCTGGCCATGAACCTGTGATCCACCTGTCTCAGCCTCCCAAGTACTAGGATTACAAGCATGTACCACCATGCCCAGCATCCATTTAGATTTGATGTGCTAATATTTTGTTGAGAGTTTTTGTATCAGTGTTCATAAGACATCCTGATTTGTCATTTTCTTTTCTTATAATGTCTCCATGATAAAGGTATTAGGATAATGTTGTTCTCATAGAATGAATAAGGATTTATTCACTCTGATTTTATCATTTGGAAAATATTGTAGAGAATGGCACATTTTTTTCCTTAAGTATTTGGAATAATTTATCAGTGAATCCATCTAAGTTTAGTGCTTTCTCTTTTGAATGGTTATTAATTCTATCTCCTTAGTATATATAGGCCTGTTTAGACAGTTTTGTGAGTTTTGACATGTGTTTTTCAAAAAAATGGACCATTTCATCTAGAGTGTTAAATTTGTGTGCATAGATTTTATAGTATTGTTTTATTATCCCTTTAATACCAAAAAGATCTGTAGTGGTGCCCCCTTTTCATTTCTGATATTAGTAACTTGTGTTTTCTTTATTTTTTTCTTAGTTTGGCTAGAGAATACCAATTTTATTGATGTTTTCAAAGAACCAACTTTTGGTTTTGTTGATTTTCTCTATTGATTTCCTATTTTCAGTTTTATTTATTTCTGTTTGAATTTTTATTTCTATTCTGCATATCTCAGAATTTGCTTTCTTTTTAGTGTCCCAACGAAGAAGTTTACATGGTTGATTTCAGTTCATTTTTCTTTTCTTTCCTAATCTATGCATTTAATTCTATAATTTTTCCTCTAACAGTTGCTTTCTCTCTATCACACAAATTTGGATAGGTTATGTTTTATTTTAACTTAGTTCAATTTTTTGTGTGATTTCTTTTGCTTCTTCTATTTTCACCAATGAGTTATTTAGAAATGAATTGCTTCACCTTTAAGTAGTTGGGGATTTTCCAACTATTTTTATTGATTCTAATTTAATTCCATGGTGGTCTGAGAAGACATTGTATGATTTCTGATCTTATGAATTTGTTAAGCTATGTTATGTGGCCTAGAATGTGGTCTGAGTGGATGGTTTGTGTGAGCTGGAGAAGGTATAATCCGCTATGGTTGGATGAAGTAGTCGATTTACGTCAGTGATATCCAGTTGATTGATGGTGCTGTTGAGTTCAACTTGGTCCTTATTTATATATTCTGCCTGGTGGAGTTGTCCATTTGTGATAGAGGGGTGTTAAAGCTTTCAGCTGTAATGGTGGATTCATTTATTTCTCCCTGTAGTTCTATCAGTCTTTGCCTCACTTATTTTGATACTATTGTTTGTTGCAGACACATTACCGATTATCATGTCTTCTTGGAGTGTTGGTCCCTTTATCCTTATGCAATGCCCCTCTTTATTCTTGATAATTTTTCTTGTTCTATCTGATATTAATATAGCCTCTTCTGCTTTTCTTTCATTTTTTTGGTGGTGAAATGGACATTTTCCTTAGTTCTTGTCTACTAAGTGTGAAGAATGACACACACAGACAACAGAAAGGCGAGCAGGGAGTTTATTATAAAGAGAACGGGAAAGGGATAAAGAAACAGAACACCCTTGCGGGTCATGGGGACCCTGGAGTCCGGCAACTGCCTTCTGGACACTACTTGGGAGTAGCCCAAGCCATGTGCTATCCACACATGGCTTTTGTCTGTTGCAAACTGCTTTCTCCCAAAGACCACATGATCTAACAAAGAGAGGTGCAGGCCACCCCTAGGGGCCTCGGTTGACCTCAATGTCCAGAGGGTGTCTTGTGGTCACTACCTGGGAGTTGCCTGGGCTGAGTGCTGTCAATTACACACCACTTTCTCTCAAAGCCAACATGACCTGCGAGACAGAGGAAAGCTCCCAAAAGGAAAGAGTTCCCAGAATGGGTAACCATTTAGAGTGGCGGGCCTAGGGGTTTATATACTTCTCTGAGTCTCCTTTCCAGTTGGGGTCTCAGACAAAGTATCTGTTCTGGCATCATATTAATAGTGGTGCCCATCCTGGCTAGGATGTCTCTTCCCAGCAATGGAGAAGGACTTCAGGCATGATTAAAAAGGCATGAGAAAATACAATATGGTCCCAATTGCAGCTTAGGGACTGGGAAAAATACCTGGTGACAGGTTTTCTTGAGACACCTTTAAAGGTTACACTATGAGATGAGGGGAGGCCTGGATTAGAGAGCAGGACAGAGAAGGTGGCTGTCTTATCTAGTAGGAGATTAATATCTCTTCCTTCAATGGTTACCCCAGGGCCTATCAGTCTGTTTGTTGGACCAATTGGTAGGACATCTCTTTCCCTTGGGGCATTGCCCCTTGGGACAGTCTACCCTCCAGTGGTCTCCTTTGCAATTCAGACAGGGTCTAGGCAGCTTGTTTGGTCGACTTGGTTGACAAGGGCAATCCTTCACATAATGGCTGTATTTCTCTCATTGGTAGCAGGCTGACTGCCTATTGCCCTGGGGACCCATACCACCAAAATTAGCCTCTTGGAGACAAGGGAGTAGGTTTAATTAGCACCTCCTTGAGCCTTTCCAGGAAAGCTATGGGTTTTTCATCCTTTTCCTGAGTTATTGAGGATAGTTTAGCATAATTGATAGATTTAGAACAGCTCTTTCTAAGACCCTCTAATAAGTTGACCTGAAAATATTTTAGTCTCCCTCATCTAAAGGATGATCTGGGTCCCATTTAGGACCTTCAGTAGGGATTGCTTGTACCTCGGCCGAGTATCTTTCTAATTCTTCCTGGGAAAGTTCTCTTTGTTTAATTAAAAAGAGTTAGTTTCCAAATTCTTGTGCACCATCTAAGACTGCCCTCTTTCATTAGTTGTGAGTTTGATCCATTATTAATCTTAACATCTCTCCAGGAAAGATCAAAAGTCTGAGTAAGTCCCTGAAATACCTCAATATATTTCTCTGGATCATCCCCAAATTTTTCCATATCAGCCTTAATCTGTCTCATATGTTGGAGGGAAAAGAGAACCTGTATTCAAATAGTTCCTCCAAACTCACCTCCAGCAGCTAGAGCTTGGAGGGGTAAAGGGATTCCTGAGGGCGCCCTAAGTGTCCAGTGCAAGGTACAGGCCTTCCTTGTACCTTGGGACAATCTCGGGACCCTGAGTAGGGAGGACAGGGTGGTACTAAGGGAGTCTTTAGGATATCCTCCTTATTTTTTTGGTTCTCTGGGAGGGAGTAGGGAGGACAGGGTGGTACTAAGGGAGTCTTTAGGATATCCTCCTTATTTTTTTGGTTCTCTGGGGACAGAACTGGCATTTGAGTTGTTATGGCCAGTACAGTTATGTTAAGATTTTTGCAAAGCTGGTAGTCTTCTCTCAATGCCAGGAATTTTTATATACAAGGTATTTCAACCCATTTGCCCTCCCATCTGCAAAAGGCATCTAATTGTAAAATAGTGTTATAATTTGTACTTCCCTCAGGGGGCTATCTTTAACTGTCTCCCAACTGGTATCTATGTGAGGTTCAGGTAAAGAGGAAGACCAAACATCTCTTTTTCAACGATTGAGGGCCAAAGGACTTCCAGTTCCTTAATATCCAATTCCATAGGGCGCTGGCAGACTTGGCAAATGGGCCATTTCCCATCTGGAAGACAGAGGAGAAAAGAGGCATCCTGTAATCTCTCCCATTGTCCAACTAGTCCCAGGGCATCCCCTGGGCTAGTGAACTGACGCCCACTTATGCATGGCCATAAGTGGGGTGCGTTTACTGGATTTATCCATGCTTACCAGCATGACATAGAGCTGGCACCTAGATACAACCACCAGATACATATGTGATGCATTCGTGGTGGAGTGTCAGCGAGATATGAGGCCAGACACCCATCTCCAACCACGGGTCTGAATGCACTGTGGTAATTGTACCCTTTATGCCTGCCTGTGGTCCCCTTTAGTCCCCATGGAAATTTTGCTGAGTTCTAAGGCAGCCTGATAAACCCAGAACCTATGTTAGCAGAGGATAAGTTTCTGGAGGATAAGTTTATTTGGATCATCCAAAAATTTGGCAAGGGTGTGCTCCACTGCGTCCCATATGCCCAAAATTTGATTTTCCCCTTAAAGTAAGCCAGGTATTAAAAAGGACATTTTAGACTTCTGATTTTTCCCTTTTTCTCTTTTCTTTTGGGGATGGATTTCTTATGTTTTAGCCCCTGTGTGCTATTATTTCCCTTCTGGTCGGTGTACTGGAAATGAAAGGAGTAACTAGTCAATTGCGACATAGCTCTTTAGGAGCAGATTGCTGCTAAAAGAATTTGGAGCTGCAAGCAGTCACACACATAGTGCACAGAGGTAGCAAGAAAAAAATAAAACAGGGATATTTATTCTAATTACTATGGATGGTGTCATTTTAAAATGAAATCAGAACTGGTCAAAGCCTCAAAGAAAGGAGGGCGTCAGGTCAGAACCAAACCTACATTTCTCTAGCCCTATCAAGCAAAGCAATTTAGCAGTTGTATGAAACATTTTGCAAAAAGCCCTGAGAACTGAACCAAGGGGGTGTGGGGGGGGGGAGAGAGAAAGTTCACAATTACTCGCCCTTCTGTAGAGTATCCTGGACGAGCCTCTGAAAGAGGAAATGGACGTTTTCCTTACCAGAGTTCTTGTCTACTAAGTGAGAAGAATGACACTGGCAGACAACAGAAAGGCAAACAGGGAGTTTATTGTAAAGAGAATGGGGAAGGGAAAAAGAGGCAGAACACCCTTGCGGGCAATGGGGACCCTGGAGTCCAGCAGCTGCCTTCTGGACACTACTTGGGAGTAGCTCAAGCCATGCACTTTCCATTGCAAACTGCTTTCTCCTAAAGTCCATGCGATCTTCCAGAGAGGTACAGGTCACCCCTAGAGGCCTTGGTCGGCCACAAGGTCCAGCAGGTGTCTTCTGGTCACTACTGGGGATTGTCTGGGCCGAGTGCCATCAATTATACACCACTTTCTCTCAAAGCCAACGTGACATGTGAGAGAGGCAAGCTCTGAAAGGGAGGGGTTCCCAGAATGCATAACCATTTAGAGTGGCTGGACTAGGGGCTTATATACTTCTTTGGGTCTCCTTTCTAGTTGGGGTCTCAGAGGCAGTTTCCTGGGATTTGCATAGTGTCCTCCTTTGAGTCCCCTTCTCTTGGTTGGGGTCCCAGACACTGTTTCCTGGACTCTCCTGGGAATCTCCTGGGATTCAGTGGGAACAACTGGAGTTTTGTGAAGCTCGGTCACTCTCAGGAGGTTTCTGATCTCTTGACATTTGAGAGGTCTGGTCTTTTCAGGAGTTTTGGAAGTTAGCATCTATCATCTCTCAGGAAATTAAATTTTTCCTCTGTGTCCCCCTGGCCCTAACTGCCTACTTCTTTCTACCTCCTCAGTGGTACTGGGGATTGAACCCAGAAACATTCTACTTCTGAGCTACACACTAGCCCTGTTTTAATTTTTGTTTTTAAACATAGTCCCTCTAGGTTGCTAAGAGTTTTGCTACATTTTTGAGGATGTCCTTGAACCTTCACTCCTTCTGCCTCAGCCTCCCAAGTACTGGGATTTTAGATGTGCACCACCACGCCTGGCTTCTGCTTTATTTTGATTATTGTTAACATGATATATCTTTCTCTGTCTTTTTACTTTTAATCCCTCTGTAGCTTTATACTTAAAATAGATTTCTTATAGAAAACATGTAATTGAATCATATTTTTAAATCCACTTTGACAATCTCTGTCTTTTGAACATGATGTTCAAAATGGTTATTGGTAGAATTGGCTATTTGGCTACACATTTGTTATTATTTTTCTATTTGTTGCCTTTGTTCTTTCTTCTGGGTTTTTATTTCCACACCGTTCCTGTCTTCTGTGGTTTTACTTGAGGATTTTATGATACCAGATTCTCTCTCTTCTTAGCATGTAAATTATTTTTCTTTTTAAAAATATTTACAGTGGTCCTCTAGAATATGCAATATACATTTACAGCAAATGCAATTCTACTGTCAAACAAGGTTGTATCAATTCGCAGATGATAGAAATACCTTATAGTAACAAAATGATACTATTTCCTCCCTTCTATCCCTTGTATCATTGGTGTCATTCATTTCTCTTACACATAAGCATAAATGAACACACATATACATATATAAAAGAATACATAATAAGATATGTTATTGCTATTATTATGTTAAACACATGGTTATCATTAAATCAATTAAGAATAAGAAAAATAATCTTATTTTACATTTACTTATTTCTTCCCTGATCTCTTTCTTTCTTTAGGTAGATCTAAATTTTGAATTCATTATTTTTATTCTCTCTATACAAACTTGTAACATTTTTTTTTTGTAAGGTAGTTCTACTGGTAAATTCTCTCAGTTTTTGCTTGGCTTGGAAAGTCTTTATTTCTTTATTATTTTTGAAGCATAATTTTACATGGTAAAAAAAATGTACTCTTTTTGCTTAATGGTTTCTGAGAGATCAGATGTCCTTCTTATCTCTGCTCTTCTATTGGTAAGATTCCTTTCAAGATTTTCTTTCTGAAGTTTTAAAATGCCTAGGATTCTTGACATTTATCCTGCTCGATGGTCTCTAGATCTGTGACTTAGTGTTTAATATTAATTTAGGAAAATTCTGTCGTAATTGCCTCAAATATTGATTCTTTACCTTTCTCCTCTTCATGTTTTTCTGGTGTTCCATTATGCATATACTACCCTTTTTTTCTAGTTATTCCACTTTTCTTGGATATTCTGTTCTCTTTTAAAATATTTTTAATGCTTTTCAGTTTGGAAGTGTCTATTGTCATATCTTCATGCTCAAAGATTCTTTCCTTACCTGTGTCCAGTTTACTAATGATTCCAAAAAATGCATTCTTCATCTCAGCTACAGCATTTTTTTATTTCTATCATTTTTTTTTGGTTGTGTGTTAGAATTTCATTTTTCTGCTTGCATTGCCCATCTGTTCTTGGATATTTTCTGCTTTACTTTTTAGAGCCCTCAGCATATTAATCATAGTTTTAAATTCCTGGTCTGGTAGTTTGTATATCCCTGCCGTATCAGACTCTGGTTCCGATTCTTGCTCAGTCTCTTCAAACTGCGTGTGTGTGTTTTCCTTTTAGTATGACTTATAGTTATTTTGCTGAAAGGTGGCCATGACTGGAGTATCTAGGCCCTTAGTAATGTATGGTCAGGTATGGGGGAGGGGAAGCATTCTACAGTCCTGTGATGGGGTCTCAGTGTTTTGTCCAGTCTGTGTCCCTGGCCTGAGAACTTCATCAGTGTTTCTCTGTCCAGTTCACTCCTTTAGTTGGGACAGGATGGCTAAAGAGAGTTACTGTTGGTATTTCTCTTTCCCCAAGTAGGTTAGGCTCTGATACAACTTGGGTAAGTTAGTCTCTGCTAAAACAGTTTCTCCTGAAGCAGGCCTTATTAAGAAGAGAAGAATGCCTTGAAGGATTTCAAGTGGTACCTTTTTCTCCTCCCCCACCAAAAGACAAGGTGATTTTTTTCTCTGATATTTTAATGGAGCTCTAGGAGGTAAAACTCACAAAAACCATGGGCCCTTGCTATGATGGGTCTTCCTGTCTGTCACCCGTCAGGTTTTCCTACCCTGGCGCTGGTTCCTGTGGTGGTTTCTGCCAGTGAGTTTCTGCTCTGGTGAATTGCCATTTTCTATATTCACCTGTCTGTCTCTCCAACTTGGGAGCAAGAATTTGCCTGGTTATATCACTCTCTGAGAGACTGATGATTTTTCTGTTTATTCAGCTTTTTGCTAGAATGGATTGGTGACATTTAGGCTTCTAACATGCCAGGTCAGAAACCAGAAGCCAGTTTATATTAATTGCAACAATGATGGAATAGAGAAGCAGAATAATAATGCTAGTAGGATGTTAATAATAATCATTACTGCTATTTTTTGCTCAATCAGGGAAATACAAATAACAGGATTATTTCATAACAGATTTATACTCTTCACTAAAATGAATGGGCTTCCCATTAAGAGTAAATTAAGCACATTTTCTTCCTAAAATACTTTCATTGATGCATTGTACTTATACATCATAGTGAAGTTTGAAGTGATAACAAACATATATACACATAGCACTTGGTATATTTCCTTCTGCATCCCACCCTGCTCTCTGCTCCTCCCTGCCTGTATATATTAATATTAGTAGTGATGCCTTTATATATAGACATAGGATTATTTGAACTGTTCCTGTCTTCGATCCTCCTTTTCCCTCTCCTTTCTTCCTTCCCACCATCCCCTTGCACTCTTCTACTAGTCTCTCTCATTAATCTGAAGTACCTTTCGTTTCCTATTTTCTCTCTAGCTTCCTCATATGAGAGAAAACATATGATCCTTGACGTTCTGAGACTGGTTGATCTCACTTAGCATAATATTCTCTAGTTCTATCCATTTTACTGTAAATGACATAATTTTTTTCTTCTTTATGACTGAGTAAAATTCCATTGTGTGTATATACCACATTTTCTTATCCATTCATCTGTTGATGGGTACTTAATTTGATTCCATAATTTGGATATTGTGAATTATGCTACTATAAATATGGATATTCAGGTATCTCTATAGTATTTTTACTTTAATTCTTTTGTAAAGATACTAAGGAGTAGTATAGCTGGGTCATATGGTGATTCCATTCCTAGTTTTTTGAGGAAACCCCATACTGATCTCATTAGTGGTTGTACTGATTTACTATCCCACAAGCCGTGTATAAGAGTTTCTATTTTCCCACATCCTCTCCAGAATTTATTACTGTGTATAATATTGATAATTGCCATTGTAACTGGAGTTAAATGGAATCTCAGTATAGTTTTGATTTGCATTACCCTGATTGCCAATGATGTTGAGCATTTTTTCCATATATTTATTGGCCATTTGTATTTCTTCTTTTGAGAAGCGTCTATTCAGTTCAATTTCCCATTTTTTGACTGTTTATTTTTTAGTGTTAAGTTTTTTAAGTTCTCTGTATATTCTAGATATTAGTCCTCTATGAGAGGAGTAGCCGGCAAAGATCTTCTTCCATTCTGTTGGCTTTCTTTTCAGACTCTGGATGCTTTCCTAAAGCTTTTTAGTTTGATGACATCCCATTTATTAATTTTTTATTTTATTTTCCAAGGTTTGGTGTCTTATTGAGAAAGTCTCTACCAATGCCTATATGTTGGAGAGTTGGTTCTATGTTTTCTAGACATTGCAAAGTTTCTGGTCTACAGAAAAATCATCCTAAAATTCATATGTAGTTTGTACACAAACTACAGGAGAAAGACCTATCTAATCTTTCACCTTATAATTGCAAACTTTATTTATTTATTTATTTATTTATTTTTGCGGTACCAGGGATTGAACCCAGGGGCGTTCTACCTCCGCGCTACACCCCCGGCCCTATTTTTTATACTTTATTTTGAAACCGGGTCTCACGAAGTTGCGGAGGGCCTCACTAAGTAGAGAGAGAGAGAGAGAGAGAGAGAGAACTAAGGCTGGCCGCGAACCGGGATCCTCCGGTCTCCGCTTCCCAAAGTACTGGGATTGCAAGCGTGCGCCACCACACCCGGTGACAATTGCAAACTTTATTTTGGAATGGTCTCTAGTTTCAGAATTTTGTTTTTATTCTTTATGCCTCAGTTCTGATACTTACAGTCAGTCTTTCTCTGTCCAAAATTTGATTGTATCAATGTTCTACAATGTGACTGTGGCCTCAGATTTTCAGAATATCAGGTGAGTTGAGTTCTTTGCCTCACTCTTCATGATCAGACTCAGAACCATCAGTTAAGAAAGAACCTACGCTGAGGTTTGCAATTATCTTTTTTCAATGTGAAAACCACTAATGAAATCTGACCACCATTTTTTTCTACTATAGTATTGCAGTACAAAAGGAGCTATTCAAACAGTAAGACAAAAAGAAAAAGTATGAACACAGGTAAAGAGCAAAGTCCATAGTAACCCAGACTGACTTTGGACCTTTCCTGCTAAGCATTTTTCTATCTGGGTGACCTTGGGCAACTGACCCAGCCTGACTCATCATCTGACTAAGGGGGATAACAAGATGCCTTCCTCATAGGGCTATATATGAACTGCTCAGCACAGCGTCTGGTATACAGGGATTTTTCAATAAATCATAATCTCTCTTTTTATCATTGTCATTATGTCTCATTTTTGGCCTCTATTTATTTATTAAATATTATCAAGCTCCTATTACATGGCCAAGTTCTATGGTGAACAGTGGGGATTAAATAGTGAGCCCAAACTAACTGGTCCCTGCTCTTAGGAATCCTATTACTGAGGGGTGTGAAAGGCATGAGTTACATAACAATACAAATAAATCATGTTTTTGTGGTTGCTGGAAAGAGAGATACATGGAGCTGTACAACAAAACTGAGGAGTATGACTCCTCTGGATCTTGAGGGGCCCTTGGAAGATTTTGGTCCTGGGCTGAGAATTGTGATAGCTCTTCCTTCAGTTTCAACATTGAAAAATGGCCACCATTGTTCCTAGAGTGAAGTACTATGGGTTCTGACTGTTCCTTCTGAGGGAATAATTTGTACACATTTGACAAGGGGAGAAAATAGGTAAGAGTAATGTTCTTTTAAATTCCTACCTCTCTCCCTCTGTTCAGAATTTGTGTCTGCTACTTGCTAGATTTTTATTTTTCCATTAGAGAATAGAACAACACCGAGTCTATGAAAGAGGTTGTTATTGGATCTTATCACCACTAATCAACCAATGTATTAAAGACAGGGTTGAGTATTGGAAGCACTGAGAATGTATTCTTTTCTTGGATGTCATTGCCAGGTAATATCTTTGGAATGTGCCTGTTGCTGTGTCTCCCTTTTTATCATTGATGGGTGGAGGGCTGGAGGAAGCTTGTCCTTCTCAGCCACTTAAACAAATGAAAGAGCCTTATCAGCAGAGAGCTAAGAAGTCAGTGAAGGAAACCTTTGATTGTTACTTAATATTATCCTGGACAGAAGATAAAAGATACTTGTCAAAGACCTTTTACCTGACCTCTCTTAATGGTCTCATTATTTGTCTTCTAACGTTATAAAATGTTCAATCCTTCTTTAGGGGCTGTGATAGAGACTTTTAGTTGTCCTCTGAAATCCATTTTCCTTTTCTTTTCCAGCATAAAGCTACACTGCATTTAATAGCATCCTTTGAAATTAGGTGAAGTCCTATGAATGAGCTTTAGTCCAAGGAAGTATCCAGAGTGATGGATTCGATGGATTCGCTTCTAGGCTTGACACATAAGATACCCTAAGTTTCTCTCTCTCTCTCTCTCTCTCTCTCTCTCTCTTTCTCTGTCTCTCTCTCTCCTTTATTACTCAACAGGATCTCAAGCCCCAGGATAAACCTGGAAGCCATATATTTTGAAGTCTGGATATTTTATAAGTCTGGGTCCTTGAATAATTATATGGAGCTGTCTCGAAATCTTACTCCAATAGGAGACATTTCTTTGGGACTCTTGCAAGAGATATATTTTTATTCTTCCTCACACCATTGAATTGTGAGGGTTTATTCATTATTATGGCAGAATTGCACTAATTCATGTAAAGCCTGATGAAAAGAAGGGACTCATCACTGATTATGGAATGAATGATATCAAAACTTTTGTGAAGTAAAAGAATTCTCCAGGAAGAAACAATGATTGAGTTATTATCATTATTGCTATTGAGATAGTAGTTCTGATATAGTTCTCCATTCACAGATAGGAATGGATTGCCAAATAAGATTCACAGGAATGAGAAATATTACCCAGCATCAGTGTTTGCACATGATTATGAGGACAAGGGTCATCAAACGCTCAGACAAAGCCAAAAGGTGTCAGGTACATCATGTACATTTCTCAAAGTTCTTCCTTCCCAGGCAAAGTACAGATGAGATCTCCAAGGGTGGAGTACTACAATTACAAAACATCTCACCTTCTACCCCAGAGATTATTCTGCATAGCTTACATGATATCCCTCAGAGATCCATGCCCCCTACTTCCGGGGTCTCACTTACCTTAGGTAATCCTTATCCAGGGAATCCGAGATATCTACTTAATATAAGGGTTTTTTTAGAGATCAAGTCTCTTCTTAGCATGTATTAATAGTCTATTTATCCAGAGGTCCAGGTGACAAGGTATTTATTTATTTATTTATTTATTTATTTTTTTGCGGTACCGGGGATTGAACGCAGGGGCGTTCTACCTCCACGCTATGCCCCCGGCCCTATTTTTTATACTTTATTTTGAAACCGTGTCTCACAAAGTTGCAGAGGGCCTCAGTAAGGAGGGGGGTGAGAGAGAGAGAGAGAGAGAGAGAGAGAAAGAGCTGAGGCTGGCCGCGAACCCGGATCCTCCGGTCTCTGCCTCCCAAAGTACTGGGATTACAAGCGTGCGCCACCACGCCCGGCCCGTGACAAGGTATTTAAACTGACTGGGGCCTCTTCTTTTCTCTTATGATATTCCCCCATGAAGGAGGAAATGGATCTCAGTCCAGATCTTTTAACTCCTTCCTTACAACTTTATAACTACATTATAAGAGAAAAGGATAGTTCAATAGCACTTTATGTATATTGCCAAAGATTTATTTGGATAAGGCTAAAATAAAAATGCGATGTAGCAGGGCTTTGTGTATTAAGCTCCCCACTTTGAGCTAGGGAAATGAAAGCTTGGAGATAACTTAGAGTCAACTAAATCCATGCAGCTAGTCAAAAGTCAACGTGAAGCCATAGGACTGGATCAAGACCTAGGTCGTGTGACTCTGCCCTGTAACTCAAGCTGTCTCCCAAGCCAGTGACATGCAGTCCTCTGGCCACACTTTGTCATTTTCTGAGATTCATCTACTTCTGCTGAGTCTATGTATTTGAAGGAGGTAGTGTGGTGATTAGTAAAACAAACCAAATCGTTATTAATCTCTCCTTAAACTCCCACTTGTAAAAGTGTGGTGGTGTCTCTGATTGACTTTGGGGGAAATAAAAAGAAGATCAAAGAAAGGAGAATTATGTTAAAAGTTTAGAAAATTAGAGTAGTAAGACTTGAGATAAATCATTTTATTCCACTCACTCTAGATACTACTTTCCAGAGAGCTGAAACTGAATGATGAACGGAAGGAATCTAGAGCCTAGGTTTCCTGATCCTTTTGCTAACTTTAACAAACAAAAATAAC
>PVJS01050175.1:0-14411 GCA_004027185.1 Glis glis | reverse complement strand
GCTGGCCGCGAACCGGGATCCTCCGGTCTCTGCCTCCCAAAGTACTGGGATTACAAGCGTTTGCCACCACGCCCAGCTCCTTTTTTATTTTATTTATGTGTGTGTGTGTGTCACTAAGGATTAAACCAGAGACATTCTACCTATGAGCTACACCCCCAGCCCTATTTTATTTTTTTATTTTGAAACAGGGTCTTGCTAGGTTGATGAGAGTGTCAATATTTGCTGAGGCTGTCCTCGAACCTGGGATCCTCCTGTCTCAGACTCCCAAGTACTGGGATTACAGGCATGTGTCACCACACCCAGCCTTGCCCCTTTTTTATTCTGAAGCAGGGTCTTGCTAAATTGCTGAAGCTGGCCTTGAACCTGCAATCCTCCCTTTTCAGCCTCTCAAGTACTAGGATTACAGGCATGTGCCACAATGCCCCGTTAAAATTAAGCATATTTTGAATAAATGAATTAAAACCCCACATAATTTAGCATTGTTATATCTTTAAAATCTCTGCATACCAAAGTTTCTTATAACAGGAGTAAAATACTTTTTATCCCCGTAATTGCTCAAAAGTCATGCTTTTTTTTTTTTCGGTACTGGGGATTGAACCCAGGGGCATTCTACCTCTGAGTTACACCCCCAGTCCTATGTTTTATTCTTTATTTTGAAACAGGGCCTCACTAAGTTGCAGAAGCCTCACTAAGTAGCTGAGGCTGGCCTCGAACCCGGATCCTCTAGTCTCAACTTCCCAAGTATTGGAATTACAAGGGTGCGCCACCACGCCTGGTTAAAAGTCATGCATTTTAAATTTATTGAAAAAGTAATTTTACTTTCCTAGAGAAACATTCTAAATGGATAGATGTCTTAGATGTCACTAGTCACTGTTATCACCAGCTCTTCCTCCAGTGCTCTCAATTTGGAGAGTATAAAAATTGCAGACCTAGGAGTTTGCTCACTGACCATCTTGCTTGAAGAACTGGGGTCAAAGGTTGCAAACTGGGGGGGGGCTCAAAGGGAAGTTTCTCTCTCCAGAAGGGAAATTAACAGATGGCCAAGACTTGGGGTGGGGGAATGTAAAGAGTTCTCAGGTATGGACGAAACTGAAGTGGAAGAATTGTTGCTTCTGCAAAGAGAAACTGATGGAGCTGGGTGTAGTGGCACACACCTGTAATCCCAGTATTTGGGAGGCTGAGACAGGAGGATCGCAGGTTCACGGCTAGCCTCAGCTACTTAGTGAGGCCCTCCATAACTTAGTGAGACCCTGTTTCAAAATAAAGAATAAAAGTTGGGCGTGGTGGCGCACGCTTTGTAATCCCAGTACTTTGGGAGGCGGACACCGGAAGATCCGGGTTCGCGGCCAGCCTCAGCTCTCTGTCTCTCTCTCTCTCTCTCTCTCTCTCTGTCTCTCTTTCTGTCTCTCTCTCCTTAGTGAGGCCCTCCGGAACTTCGTGAGACCCGGTTTCAAAATAAAGTATAAAAAATAGGACTGGGGGCGTAGCACGGAGGTAGAACGCACCTGCGTTCAATCCCCGGTACCGCAAAAAAACCAACCAACCAAACAAACAAACAAAAACAACAACAACAACAAAAAAAACAAAATAAAGAATAAAAATAGGGCTGGGGCATGGCTCAGAGGTAGAATGCCCCTGGGTTCAATCCCCAGTACCGAAAAAATAAAATAAAAAGGGCTGAGGGTATAGCTTGGAGGTAAAATGCCTGTGGGTTCAATTCTCAGTACCAAAAAAAAAAAAAACCCATAAAACAAAAAATGAGAGAGAGAGAGAGAGAGACTGATGGAGACAGAGGGGGCAGAACCAAATCCATCAACGCATTGAGAGCCAAGGATAGCAACAGGAACGATAGGATCTCAAGAAACTAAAAACTGTACAAACAGCATTGCCATGCGTGACTTATTTTTATACTTTCAACTCAGGTACTTTTCTCAATTGTTACAAGTTCATTCAATATTAAATCTGTTGTTTTGGCAGATAAGAGGGCTTTTTTACACAGATAAGAGTTATCAAGTTTTCGGTGCATCTGGTTTGGATAGCCCTTCAAATACAAAACTGATGCTACTGCCAGCCATTGGGGAGGCCAGAAATTTGAATTATTTTCCCTGTGTTGGTGATGGATTGTGCTGCCAGAGCCACTGACACCAGCCATTAGACATTTGTGACTTACTGCCTGCATCTGCAAGGTGATTAGCTAAGGTTAGGAGTGCAGTGCGTGACCATGGGACAGATTTTCCTTTTTATGTGAAAAATTACTAGCTTATAATAGCATTGAATAATTTTACTCCATATCCTTTAAAAAGGGGGTAAAAACTCAACTCTTAAAAACTGGTTTTATTTATTTTTTTGGCAGTACTGGGGACTGAACCCAGGGGCATTCTACCTCCGGGCTACACCCCTAGCCCTATTTTTTATTCTTTATTTTGAAACAGGGTCTCACTAAGTTGCGGAGGGCCTCATTAAGTAGCTGAGGCTGGCTATGAACCTGGCTCCTCCTGTCTCAGCCTCCCAAGTACTGAGATTACAGGCGTGTGCCACCATGCCTGGCTAAAAACTGGTTTTATAAGGCAATATCCCTATATAGAGAAGCCCTGGCCAGGCAAAGCCGAGCCTACCACAGCCTCCTCACAGCCCGCTCCCAGGAGCCAGAATAGGAAGCGCCCACCCAAAGCCGCTTTGTCAGGATTCTTTCCTCAGTCTCCATTTGGTTTGTAGTAAGAATTTTCCTCTAAGATGTTGAGAAGTAACAAACACACGGGCTTTGGAACCGGGCAGACCTGGGTTGGAATCCTGGCTCTGTCTGGCTGCGGGACCTTAGTGTAACTGTAAAGTGTGAGTGATGAGCTTGGGCATGGTGCCGCACGCCTATTATTCCAGGACTTGGGAGGCTGAGACAGGAGAATTGCAGGTTCCAGGACAGCCTCAGAAATTTAGTGAAATTCTCAGCAACTTAGCAAGACCCTGTTTCAAAACAAAAAAAAATAGAAAGGAGGCTGGGGTATAGCTCAGAGGCAGACTGCTTCTGGGTTCAATCCCCAGTACCAAAAAAAAAAAAAAAGAAAAGAAAAAGAAAAAAATAGCCTATAAGCCGGGCGTGGTGGCGCACGTTTGTAATCCCAGTACTTTGGGAGGCTGAGACCGGAGGATCCGAGTTCGCGGCCAGCCTCAGCTACTTAGTGAGGCCCTCCGCAACTTAGTGAGACCCGGTTTCAAAATAAAGGATAAAAAATAGGGCTGGGGGTGTAGCGCGGAGGTAGAACGCCCCTGGGTTCAATCACTGGTACCGCACAAAAAAAAAGAAAAAAAAATAGTCTATATAAAGACATTGCCAAATGGCTGGTACTCAATGAATGAAATTTTCCTGTGGATAAGTAGAGCAGAATTCTTCCAAGATAGCATTCCACTCTCTGATCTATTATTATGAGATCAGGCCTACTCAAAACACTCAATTATCAAAACATTTCAATGTCTTATTCTACTTTTTTTTTTTTTTGCGGTACCGGGGATTGAACACAGGGGCGTTCTACCTCCGCGCTATACCCCCGGCCCTATTTTTTATACTTTATTTTGAAACCGGGTCTCACGAAGTTGCGGAGGGCCTCACTAAGGAGAGAGAGAGAGAGAGAGAGAGACAGGGAGAGAGAGAGCAAGAGAGCTGAGGCTGGTTGCGAACCCGGATCCTCCGGTCTCCGCCTCCCAAAGTACTGGGATTACAAGCGTGCGCCACCACTCCCGGCTCTTATTCTACTTTTTAAAAAAATGTCATAATCCATTCGAGTCCTAAGCATGTAAGTAGGAACCATGAAATGTAAACAAGGAACCAGAAATGTAGTGAATGAATGAACAATGAACACCTCAGGCAGATGAAATAGTTGCACAAAAGAATTAACATTGAAGCATTTAAAAAGAGACTTAGTGTAGGAATAAGCTATTTTAATCAAGCAAAAACAAATTTATATTCATTATTTCTAAAAATAAAATTAGACTTTTCCAACCCTTAACATCTGCATTTAATAATATCTTCTAACCAAAATACAGATGCTAAAACAGCAAATTACAATATATCTTGTACAGCATACCGTATGTTCTGTTTACACTTACTTTAATTCTAGTTGGTCATTATGTACTTGATGCATACTTAAACATCACTCATAATAAAATTTTCACAATTAACAAAAAGAAGTGACAAGGTTGTCTTAAAACGGCTCTGCTATAAATTGTATAGAATATACAGAATTACAAAGTCAAGTATTTTTTATCAAAATATACACCCCTCCCTGAAACTAACACAAGCTATCAACATTTTAAACGAATAATACAATTATAGAAAATATTTGCAAAATTATTTTTTCATGTATAAATATTCTGCCATATTTACTTTGGTCTAGAATTATCAGCATACAAGTCCACTTAAAAAATATCCACATGGAAGGGCTGGGAGACATCACTACATGTAATAATTTTATATGTGTAGTTAAATCAAAATAACTAAAATACATAACTGATTGATTCATAATCCTAACGGAGAGAAAACAAATTAGTGGATCGCAGGATTGCTTATTCAATAGTCTAATTATCAATTCAAAAGTGATTTTTCATAAGCCCTTTGTGACTATTTCCTTAACCAAACTCAAATATATGGCGCAGGTATACATATATACAACATATAAAATGAAGTTGAATTCGCTTGCGTTTTTCTGTTTTCCTCTACTATATAATAATACTGTATGTAAGTGAAAGTCGATGAACAAAAGATAAATGCAGATACAATATCGGGGTTACTTAACAGCAAATTACTACAGTATAAAAAGGTCAACTTTAATCATGTCCTTTTTCTGGGTTTAAATGTCTTCTCGCCCACCCGAATCCATACTGCATCTTCTTCATGGCGACAGCACACTTGTCAGGAGAGAGCAGAGTCCTCTCTGAGCTACTTCTTCGTAATGACAGCCTTCTGACCTTGGATGACCTTGGGTTTCCACCTATCAAATCCAATGATCAGGAGCGGCTGCCGGTCACCGTCGGACTCGGTTCTGACTTCTGCTCATACTGGCGATCCAAGGGTAGGAATGTATTCTCTCTCTCTATTCCGGCAGTTTTAAGAGTAAGAATCATGAGTTCCAGCTTTCCAGGGACCTGTAGGGCAATTTGATTTTTTTCAGGGCAATGTTGATAGTAAGGAGTGGTGTAAAAGAACATTAAAAAAATGTTTTTTTAGCAAGGGGGCTTGGATGTCTACACATATGAAGACAAAACATCTGGCTTTGGGGACAGATTTCTGAGTCACAGAAGAAAGGGACAGAACTCCATATTCTACCTTCCCACCCCCTCGAAAACAAAGCTACTGTGTGAGGCAAAGAAGGTCATTGTGTCCTCTTGCCTGATCAAGTCACCAGTGTGTGTGTGTGTGCATGCGTGTGTGCGTGGGTTCTGTTGCCCTTTTGTTTTATACTAGTATATACTTCTGGGCTGTATAATCTCTAAGAAGGCTAGTCACGGTAGGGATCAGGCTTTCTGTCACTTTCAAGGGTCTGCGACTTCACCACCTCGTGTGTGCCCTGCGCTAAATCCCCTGGACACTCCTTCAGCTGAACAGGAAATGTCAGGTTTGCCGAAACCCTTGAGTCTGTCTGGAATGGACCCCAACATCCATGGCCTTGTGACGGCTGGAAGACTGCAGAGAGTTTCAGAAGAATTTCGCCCGCATTCTCTGAGGTCAGGCCATTACAAAGTAATAGACGGCGCGGGTAATCACAGGTAAATTCTGGAAAGGCTTTTTCCCCCGAGATAAGGCATGACCTATGTTTTCTGTGACTTGAGTAGACCAGTTCTGCTAACGGCTCAGCCATACTTCAAGGGAACAGCACAGCATTCCATCTGAAGCGTACGCATGCTCTTGAGTCGTATTCCAAATGCGTCAAACTGATTTTTGCACCAGTTCTCATGAGTTGCAGATCTATTGCTCATCAAAATTCTCTACGGGGGATATGGACAGTTAAAAGTTATCGGGATTTATATCTGTATTTTACAAGGTTTATGTTGCAGAAAAGTAGTTCTAGATAATGTATGAAAGTCCTACTGTAGGTTACTCCTTACACACATAGTTTCAGTTATATTGTTAACTATTCCATATGTATCCATTTAATTTACACACATTTTTTAAGAGTGCAGAAGCCGGATGGGAATAAATACTGTCATAGCTCATTTACCATTTCACATGTTTTGAAGATGCCATCTTCCAATCCGACCCTTATTTTCTCCAGTGACTAAAGACAGTTTAGCAGCCAGCTCCTACTAGCATTTACTAGAAAGTTTTAAATTAGGCTAAAATGAAACTCCTCTTTCACTGGTAGAAATACCACAGCTAAGAACTTCATTCACTTTCACAAAAAGACTTGGGATGTTGGAGAATCAGCTATTCTTTTTTATTTGTTTGTTTTTGTGCACTTTGCATAAAGTTAATGCTAAAACCCAAAAGTAGATATTAGGATCCTTTTTCTCTGGAGTTTTCAAAAATGAGACTTTTTTTTTTTAACATTTTACTCCTTCATGACTGTTAATGTGAACAAAACAAAATTCTAAACTTGAAAAAAAAACCTTAAAAAAACAACAACCCACCAACTTATCTTTTTGAAGACTTTTCTAACTACTGTCATTCAAAGGACATTTTGAACAATGGTGTGTACATGATCCTTTTGATCGCTGTCTTCTGAGTCAACGCAATGCTGATTCTCAGAGGGACTCGCGTTTCCGTGGCATACGTCACCTATTTTCTCCTGCTGACTTGGGCTTTTGAACAAGTGTTTCTTTTGGTGCATTCCGAGGGCGGCGGCCGTTTTGCAAATTTTGGGGCACTGGAAGCAAGCAAAGCCTTTCCCGTTGTGTTCCCGAATATGCCTCTGCTCGTGGTTCCTTTTGGTGGAGAGATATAGAAAATTCTGGAAGCAGAACTGACAGCGGTAGCGCTTTTCGCCCGTGTGGATTCTCTCGTGGATCTTGAGGGTCTCGTTCAACGTGAACGCCTTGTTGCAATACTGACAGATGAACTCCTTCACGCCCAGGTGGATGCGCTCGTGTTTCTGTAAGTTCCCTTGCACCGAGAAGCACCGGCCGCAGGTCTTGCACGGGTACGGCTTCTCCCCCGTGTGACATCTCATGTGCATTTTGAGCGTGGAAGGGCTCTGGAACTGCTTGGCACAGAGCTCGCAGATATAAGGCTTGGAAGTGAGATGCCGGTGGGGCCTTCCAGCCCCGGCAGCTCTGTCTCCATCACAGAGTTCGCACTGCAGCTTGGGCATCTCCTTAATTTCTTCTTCCTCAAAGGTCTTATCCGGGGGAGGCTTCCCCACGGCGCAGTCCAGTTCTGCTGGGAATCTACACTGATTGCCCGGGCTCCTGTTTCCACGCTCTCTCCTCCAGTTGACTTTCCTCATTTTTCTCAACTGTCTGGATTTCTTCTTGGGCTTGTAGTTGTAATACGGGCGCCATGGCTTGTCAGTGGAGTCCTGGTCGCTCGCCTCATCAAACACTTCGCTCATCTCCACGCACTCCGATGGGCACAGCCCCAGCGGGCTGTCTCCGTGGGTTTTGGGGTCACTGTCCCGAGGCAGTGTCTCCTCCTGCGTTTGATACTTGGATCTTCTCCCTCTTTTGTAAAACAGTTTTGACCCCAGGATGTGCCTTTTCACGATGGCCTCGTTCCCAATTTTCACTGTTATTTGGCACAGGGGCGCGACATTGCTATTTGTGGAGGTTCCCGGCAGAGCAGGCTTCGCAATGTAAGTTTCAATTTTACTGGTTTCTTCAACGACACTTGGGGTTCTGCTCAACGCCCCTCCAGGATCGGCAGTGTATTTGGACTCCTCTGGTATCTCTCCCTTGTTATATGGGATCGTTTTCTTTTTCTCCTTAATGCTTTTGGGTCTGCTTGCAAATCTACCCACTTTCTCTGTCTCGGGCTTGCTGTCGTCCTTCAGGGACTGACTGCCAGCCGGGTCCGTGGGGGCTCTGTGGTTGCTGCTGGTCACGGCAGCGATGGCGTTGCTGTGCATGATCACCGAGGAAAACTGGCTACTGTGCACGATGACCGACGGGGCCGGGCCACTGTAGCTGATCACGGAGGCCGAGTTCTCACTGCCGTTACTCAACGACGAAACAGGCACAGCCGCTACCTGGAGGTTGGAACGGCCAGCATTTTCGCTGGAAGAAACGGCCACCTCTGTAGAGTAAAAGCTGTTGCCGAGGTCGACTTTCAGTGTCTCCTCTCCCCACTTGGTGCCCTCTGTATTCTGTCCGTTGGCAGAATTGGGGATGTCCTGACACGCAGATGTTTCCAGCGGGACGGCTGGACTGTTGATCAAGGTGTTCACACTCTCTTGGAAATTCAGCGTAGGTAACTCAGCGCTGTGTGCGTTCTGAACCACGTAGGTGCCGGCGGCAGACTCGTTCATCTGGCTGCTCTCACGAGCGTTCTCATAGGAGGAACTTCGGTAGCTCTTATAAGGCGCTCTCTTGCACTTCATAGGCAGTAGCCGATAGAGTTTGTATGGATAAACAGTAGGTTTCAGGCCCCCGTTGGCGGTTTTCTTACTGATGGAAAGTCTATGATCGATGGCGTGGAAGGACTTCTGGTGGTTTTTTAGTATGTAATAGGTCATGAAAGTTTCAAGACAGAAAATGCATTGGTACCGCCTTTCTCCCGTATGCCAAATCTCATGCCTCGTCCTGTACTCGGCCAACGCGAACACTTTGTTGCAGTAATGGCATGGGTATGTTCTTCTCCACGAGTGCACGTTCGCATGTCGCCGGAGGCTGGACAGAGTCACGTAACTGCGCTTGCACACGACGCAGCTGTAGAGCATTTGCCCGTTCACAAACTTAACCATGTGGTCCGGGTCCGTCAAGGCGCCTCCGGGACTGGAAAATTCACCCATCCTATTTTCAGATAACAGAGGCTCTGGGCCGGCAAATGAACCTCCGTTTTGTCCGATGGTGGGATAGTTCTCTAAAAAGCGCGGGTTTCCCCCAGGCACGGGCATGTGGCTTGACCGCATGCAGATCTGCTCGTGCCGATCCAATCTGTTCATCGTGGTGAACTGTTTGTTGCAGTACTTGCACACTAGAGGTTCCTGGGTTGGCTTGTGCAGCTGCATGTGGGCCCCCAGCAGAGCGCTGCTGTCGAAGGATTTGGAACAACAGCTACAGTTGTAAACGAGAGGTGGGACCTCTGGCGCCGCCGCCGCGGGTGGTGGCCCAGGAACCTCAGAAGCTCGATTTTCATCTTCTCTGGAGAAATGGGCATCGGCTTCACTGTTGGGGGATTTTGAATGAGCGAGAACTGCGGCCGGCTGGGGACTTCTCTCTTGAGTCACCTCTGGGTGGGTGACTGGAGGGGGTGGTATATTTTCTGTGGCTGAATCGGAATCCTGGGGGATGGAGAACGTCTTTGGCTTTCGGCTCGTTTTCGGCTTTGTGGCGAGAGCTTCACAATTTTCTTTCCCTGTCTTGCCCGGTGAGCCGCTGTCCGCGGGCTGACTCCGGTACGCCTCGGTGATGGAAGAGACAGCATACGAGTGCTCGGCCAGCGTGCGGACGGGCTCGGCCTCGTGGCACACGTCGGTCCTCTCTAGGCAAAGGCTGGCCGTTCTCATGGAATCAGACACTTTTTTGAAACTCGCCCGCAAGTCCAGCGGAGAAAACATGTTATTACTATTTTCTGTTTCGATGATGGAAAACGCGTTTGTGATCCTTGGCCCGTTGGTGATGGCTGGTTCTTCGTGCCTTTTTTCATTTTTTTCCTCTTTGACCACACCCTTCTCAGTAATGCAGAATACATAAGGGCCCGGGGAATTGGAGAAGTTGCGGTTGGTAAGATCTTCCAAGAACGATATTCCCAGCTTTTTCCCTGCGGCTGCGAGGTCAGTGACCGTTTCCTGTCTCTTGACGACGACGGTGGAGCTGTAGATATAATTAAGTATTTCTGTAAACACTTCAGCTTTGAGATCATCCAGCTCCAGGACGTGGCTGGAAATACAGATGGTATGGCTCCAAAAGATGTTTTTGAAGTAAAGGCTTGAAGCGGCCAGGACATTGCTGTGGGCTTTAAATTTGGTATCTTCCACGATGATCGTGACGTCACATAAGATGCCCCGGATGCGCTGCTCATTTAAGATGGAGAGCACCGTGTCACTGTGGAAGTCGTCCTTGAGGTCCCTGGAAAGGGACATGACTGTCATCTGAAACAGGAGGAGAGAAATAAACGGTCAGGATCCCTTCCACAGCGCTGTTTTTATTTTTAGACTGTTTGTAACTTCTGGGAAAAACTTTTATTTTTGGTATGAAAGTTCAGGTTTTTATCTCACTCAATCAAGACTTGGCATCAAATTAGAAGCAAAATCTTTTTCTCGCCCTGGCTTGTTTCTTATGCCATCGCCAATCGTTGTCATAGTTGGAAATCCTCCCAGAACACGCTCCCCTTCCCCTCTCCAAAGTCACAGTTATATATATACATGTCCAAATAAAGGGGCGGGGAGGGCGTAGTTTTTGTTTTTCCAAATATTAAGGGTCTTATCATGATTCCCGGCTGCTGTACTGAACCCTGAGGGCTGGGCAGTGTCATGGTTCCTGTTTGCAAAGGTGATCCTGATGATCTGTTCCAAATACAATTTGCGAGGCAGGAAAATAATTTTTTAAAAAAAGTTTTCCCAGTCAGGCATGGTGACACACACCTGTAATCCCAGCACTTGGGAGGCTGAGACAGGAGGATTGCAGGTTCGAAGCCAGCCTCAGCAATTTAGCAAGACTCTGTTTCCAAATAAAAAGTAAAAATAGGGCTGGGGTTGTAGCCCAGAGGTAGAAGGCCCCTAGGTTCCATCCCCAGTAACACATACACACACACACACACACACACACACACACACACACACACACACAAACAAGTTTTCCCTAAGTAAGTAAAGTATGTTTCCCTAAGGATGGGAAGGTATCACCTGCTTACAGAAACAGCAAGCACTGAAGAAACTCCTCTAATCTAAGGCCGACAGGCCTCTCTGCAGGGTCACAGTCTGTGTGACTGTGCCGACCTCCAGGGGCACCTGACTCTGTTCTAGTGGCTCTGGTGGGGAGCCCTCCCCATTCCTGGCCTGATTTCCCCGTCCTCATAGCCAAAGTAGACTAGAGTTTTCAAAAAGAACTCTGTGCATTATGAAAGAGAAACAAGAAAGAAACACCACGAAACCAGGAAAGTATGTCTCTGGGTCTACGGCAATGCCTGTTGCCACGGGTTCCTAAATTAGAACGATTTAAAGGGGTTCCTAAATTAGAACGATTTAAAGGGGTTCCTAAATTAGAACAATTTAAGGGGTTCCTAAATTAGAACGACTTAAAGGCACAGTGGCTCTTGTTGTGGTCTGAGGATCCCATTTTGTTCTTCCCTTATATATGTTATTCTCTTATATGTCACACACACACACATACATGCTCGCATGCGCAATGGGGACGGGACGGATCTCACTCTTCTCTAAGTCCTATACTGTGAGCCTGGGGTGACCAGAGAACACTAACTGATTCTCTCGCGAGGGATGACGGGAGCAATGGCTTTCACACTTACCCGCAGAGAGAGACGCGTGGCACTTAGTGACTTAGACACAAACGGAATTGATACTTGCCCTGACTATGTGTGATGCATGGTGTCCTGTTCTAGTACCTTCCGTTAAAAACCATGCTTATGGCAACTCAGTATTTTCACTACCCACTCAAAGATCATCCCTGCAGTTAAAAATAAAACGAAAAACCTCTGGCCCGCAGGACATAATACCCAGCCATTCACCCAGTCCCTCGGTGCTGTGCATACTGGCCGTCTCCAGAAAGTCACACAGCCTGATGATATTTCTCCACTGCCATGGGCAATGTTGTTCTAGCACTGAGATACAGCATTTAGCTCACTGCATTATTCACTTGGAGAGACCAGATGGCCAAACAAAGAAGCTCTCTTTACCTTTTTGTAAAGCTGTTATTATAAGCTGGGCCCATTATACTATTTAGTGTCCTTTATACAAGCAGCCGTTGGATAAATTCTTGTATTGCATTCAGCCACAGGGAAAAAAAGCACCTTTCTACTAATGAATTCTTCAGAGTAGATAATGAGAACAATATATTCACCATGTTTTTCTCTTCATTCTTGAGACAAGGAAGCTTAGAAGTAACTTTTATCATCGATTGCTGTACCCATTCTTCATCTGGGTTTCTGGTGTGACTACTCTACTCTCCTCTGCCCTGTCTTTAATTGTATGAGGTGTTTCTAGAAGTGTGGGGGATTGTTTCTATAAATAAAAATGGAATTCTAGCCGGGCATGGTGGTGCACGCCTGTAATCCCAGTACTTGGGAGGCTGAGGCAGGAGGATTGTAGGTTCTAGGCCAGCTTCAGCAACTTAACAAGACCTTTAGCAACGGAGTGAGACCCTGTTTCAAAAATAAAATAGGGCTGGGGGGTGGAGCTTGGAGCTAGAATGCCCCTGGGCTCAATCCCTAGTACAAAAAAAAAAAAAATAGAATTCAATGAAATGGAATCTTTATGGCTTTCTCTGTGTCCCTAAAGGGAGAAAGGGCCCCCCTGAAGAGACTTAGGGTTCTGTCCTCTGGGTTAGAGATCAATAACAATCGCTGCTGCAATTTCTCTTGCTGTCCTTGAGGTCTCTGTGCTCTGGGCCCATGTAGGATCCACTCGCTCCAGTCTCATACATTCTAATCCTGTTTGGCTTCTCGGAAGTCCATATTTCATTTCGATTCTTTATCCAGTCTGACTGGTAGTCTCAGAACTGACAAAAGATGTGCCGTATGATTCATAAGGTGGCTTCTGTTTTGGTCTAGGTCTGTGCTAATGTCATCTATTTGTTTTTTTCCGATTCAAAACTGCTTCTTCCAAAATACTCCAGAGCGTGTTGAATCTTCCATTAGGTTCTACTTCCAGTTGGGCAAAATAGTTCCTCCCTCAGTATCCTGGGAAATTGGTTCCAGCACCCCCCGCAGATACCAAAGTCCATGATGCTCAAATCCTTTATAAAACATGGCACAGTATTTACATATAACTTAGGTACATATTCCTGTATACTTTAAATCATTTTTAGATTAATTTTAGTAATGAATGCAATATAAATGCTATGCAAATAGTTATTACACTGTATTGTTTAGGGACTAATGACAAGAAAAAAAAGTCTGTATATGTTCAGTACAGACATAATTTTTTCCCCAAATTTTGTGTGTGTGTGTGTGTATGGTACTGGGCATTGAACCGAGGGGTGTTCTACCTCTGAGCTACACCTCCAGCCCTTTTTATTTTTATTTTGAAAAAGGGTCTCACTAGGTTGTTGAGACTGGCTTGAACCTGCAATCCTGTCGCAGCCTCCCAAGCCACCACGCCCAGCTTGGAATGAGTTTTCTGATGAGACTGATGGTGATGTTCGTGAATGTGACTATTGGATATTGTGTAATGAATGTAGAAGATCAAATTTGGAAGACAAGTCTAACTCAGTGAGCCAGTACATACTGTTTCCTACACACACACACACACACACACACACACACACACACCATGCATGGGCTAAAATGTACAAAAGAAACTAGTGAATTTGAATGTAACAAAGTATTAAAAGTTCATTCATATGGTTTCAGATTCCATGTTGAAACTAACTTTTAAGAAATTACCACTTGTCAAGTTTTGGTGTAGTACTATAGAATATCAGCAATGAACTGAAAAGCCTATTTAAAACACCTCCCTTTTCCCCACTACCTATTTGTGTGAGGCTGGATTTTGTAGACTTCTACTAACACAACACACTGTATGGCAAATGAATGCAGGAGCAGATATGAAAATCCAAGCTTTCTATTAAATCAAACTTAAAGATATTATAAAAATAGAAAACAAAGCCGGGCGTGGTGGCGTACACTTGTAATCCCAGTACTTGGGAGGCTGAGACAGGAGGATCCAGGTTTGCAGCCAGCCTCACCTACTTAGTGAGGCCCTCTGCAACTTAGCGAGACCCTGTTTCAAAATAAAGAATAAAAAAAAATAGGGCTGGAGGTGTAGCTCAAGAGGTAGAATGCCCCTGGGTTCAATCCCCAGTGCAAAACAAAAACCAAAAAACAAAAAAAAACAATACCACTCTTCTATTTTTTATCTTAGAAAATAGTCATTTTTAGTAAAATGTTATTTTTTTCATGTAACTGGTTTTATCACAGTCTTTTTTTTTTTTGCAGTACTGGCGATGGAACCCAGGGGCATTCTACCTCTGAGCTACACCCCCAGCCCTAGTTTTTATTCTTTATTGTGAAACAGGGTCTCACTAAGTTGCGGAGGCCTCACTAAGTAGCTGAGGCTGGCCGTGAACCTGCGATCCTCAGGTCTCAGCCTCCC
>PVJS01050174.1:0-14411 GCA_004027185.1 Glis glis | reverse complement strand
TTTTTTGTGATTGGCTAATCTCACTTAACATAATGTTCTCCAGATCTTTCCATTTTCTTGCAAATGCTGTTATTTTGTTCTTCTTTATTGCTGAGTAGAATTCCATTGTGTGTATTTCCCATAATTTTGTAATCCATTCATCTGTTGATGGACATCTAGGTTGGTTCCATAATTTGGCCACTGTGAATTGTGCTGCTAATTTCAATCCCTTTGGTATAATACCCAGTAGTGGAATAGCCGGATCATATGGTGGATCCATTCCCAGTTTTCTGAGGACTCTCCACACTGATCTCCACAGTGGTTGAACTAGTTTGCAATCCCACCAACAGTGTAGAAGAGTCCCAATTTCCCCACATCCTCACCAACATTTGTTGTTGTTTGACTTCTTAATGATTGCCATTCTAATTGGGGTCAGATGGAATCTTAGAGTAGTTTTGATTTGCATCTCCCTGATTGCTAATGATGTTGAACATTTTTTCATGTATCTATTGGCCATTTGTATCTCTTCTTTCATGAAGTGTCTATTCATTTCAGTTGCTCACTTCTTGATCAGATTGTTTGTTTTCCTAGTGTAAAGTCTTTTAAGTTCTTTGTATATCCTAGATATTAGACCTCTGTCAGAGGGATAGCTTGCAAAGATCTTCTCCCATTCTGTAGGCTTTCTCTTTAAGCTCTTGATGGTTTCCTTTGATGAGCAGAAGCTTTGTAGTTTAATGCTATCCCACTTATTAATTCTTGTTTTAATTTTCTGTGCTTTAGAGGTCTTGTTGAGGAAGTTTCTACCTGTGTCTATATGATGGAGTGTTGGACCTATTGCTTCTTCTAATAATTTCACAGTCTCTGGTCTAACTTCCAGGTCTTTGATCCATCTCGAGTTGACTCTTGTGCAGGGTGAGAGGTAAGGATTCAGCTTCATTTTTCTACAGGTAGATAACCATTTTTCCCAGCACCATTTGTTGAAAAGACTGTCCTTTCTCCAACGTATGTGTTTGGCACCTTTGTCAAAAATCAATTGGCTATAAGTTTGTGGACTTGTTTCTGTATCTTCTATTCTATTCCACTGGGCAATGTTTCTGTTTTTGTGCCAGTACCATGCAAATTTTATTACTATAGCTCTGTAGTATAATTTGAAGTTAGGAATTGTGATGCCTCCTGCATGGTTCTTATTGCTGAGAACTGCTTTGGCTATTCTGGGTCTTTTGTTTCTCCATATGAAATTAATGACTGATTTTTCTAGCTCTGCGAAAAATGATGTTGGTATTTTGATAGGGATTTCATTGACTCTGTAGATCATTTTTGGCAGGATGGCCATTTTGATAATATTTATTCTGCCTATCCAAGAGCAGGGAAGATCTTTCCATCTTCTAAGATCTTTTTCAATTTCTTTCTTCAGTGTTCTATAGTTTTCATTGTAGAGGTCTTTTACCTCTTTGGTTAAGTTTATTCCTAGGTATTTGATTGGTTTTGAAGTTATTGTGAATGGGATTTTTTTCTGGATTTCTTTCTCAGTGGATTCATGGTTGGCATATATGAAAGCTACTGACTTTTTTAGGTTGATCTTGTATCCTGCTACTTTGCTGAATTTGTTAATTAGCTCTAGTAGACTTTTGGTTGAGTTCTTTGGGTCTTCTATATATAGGATCCTATCATCTGCAAATAAAGATAATTTTAGTTCTTCTTTTCCTATTTGAATTCCTTTGATATTCTTCTCCTGTCTTATTGCTCTGGCAAGGGTTTCAAGGACTATGTTGAAAAGGAGTGGTGATAGTGGGCATCCTTGTCTTGTTCCTGATTTTAAGGGGAATTCTGGCAATTTTTCCCCGTTCAATATGATGTTGGCTTTGGGTTTCTTATATGTTGACTTGATGATTTTGAGGTATGTTCCTTCTATTCTGATTTTCTGTAGAGTTCTTAGCATTAATGGGTGTTGAATTTTGTCAAATGCTTTTTCCGCATCTATTGAAATGATCATGTGATTTTTGTTTTTAGTTCGGTTTATGTGGTGGATAACATATATTGTTTTGCGTATGTTGAACCAGCCTTGCTTCAACATACGCAACATAGTTCATTCAACATAGTTGGATGAAACCAACGTGGTAATGGTGTACGATTTTCTCAATATGGTTTTGAATGCATGTGGCTAGTATTTTATTTAGAATTTTTGCATCTATGTTCATTAATGATATTGGTCTGTAATTTTCTTTCCTTGAGGTATCTTTATTTGTCTTTGGCCTCGTAAAAAGAGTTTGGAAGAATTCCATCTCTTTCAATTTCACGGAATAGCTTGTGAAGTATTGGTTTTAGTTCATCTGTGAAGGTTTTGTAAAATTTGGCTGGAAAACCATCTGGACCTGGGGTTTTCTTTGAGGGAAGACTTTTTATTGCTGTTTCTATCTCTGTGCTTGCTATTGGTTGATTCAGTTTTTCTGTATCCTCTTGGTTCAATTTGGGTAGGTTGTATGTGTCTAGAAATCTTTTGACCTCTTCCATGTTTTCCATTTTATTGGAATATAAGTTTTCAAAGTAACTTCTTATGATCCTCTGGATTTCTCCACTATCTGTGGTGATATCCCCTGTTTCTTTTCTGATTTTGGTAATTTGCATTGATTCTCTCCTTCTTTTGGTTAGGTTAGTTAGTGGTTTGTCAATCTTGTTAATCTTCTCGAAGAACCAGCTTCTTGTTTTGTTGATTCTTTGTATTGTTTTTTCTATTTTCTATTTCATTAATTTCTGCTCTGATTTTAGTTATCTCCTGCCTTCTACTGGCTTTGGGCTGCAACTGTTCCTGTTTTTCAAGATCCTTGAGTTGTGTCATTAGGTTATTTATTTGGATGTTTTCTGTTTTTCTTATGTGGGCACTCAGTGCTATAAATTTTCCTCTTAACACCGCTTTCAAGGTGTCCCACAGATTTTGATATGTCATGTCTCTATTTTCATTTAATTCCAGGATTTTTTTTTTATTTCTCCCCTTATTTCTTTCCTGATCCAGTCCTCGTTCAGGAGTGTATCATTCAGTCTCCATGTACTTATGTGATTACTTTTTGTCTTCCTGTTGTTAATTTCCAGTTTCAATCCATTGTGATCTGAGAAGATGCAGGAAATTATGTCACATCTTTTGAATTTGCTGGTGCTTACTTTGTGATGCAGTATATGGTCTATTTTGGAGAATGTTCCATGAGCAGCTGAGAAAAATGTGTATTCAGGTGTTGTTGGTTAAAATAATCTGTATGTGTCTATTAGATCCATTTGGTCTACAGTTTTCTTTAGGTCTGAGCAATCTTTATTCATCTTTTGTCCAGAGGATTGATCTAGTGGCGTGAGTGGTGTGTTGAAGTCTCCCAATATTATTGCGTTTGGGTCTATTTGGGACCTGATATCCCGAAGACGTTGTTTTATGAATGTGGGCGCACCCACATTTGGGGCGTAAATGTTTACTATTTTTATATCTTCTTGTTGGATTTTTCCTTTTATCAGTAAGAAGTGACCCTCTTTTTCTCTTCTGATGTGTTTTAGCTTAAAGTCTGTTTTGTCTGATATAAGTGTTGCTACCTCTCCTTGTTTTCGATCTCCATTTGAATGGTATATCTTTTCCCATCATTTTACCTTTAGCGTATGAGTATCTTTGGCTAGAAGGTGAGTTTCTTGTAGACAGCATATAGTTGGGCTGTGCTTTTTGATCCACATTGCCAGTCTGTGCCTTTTAATTGGGGAGTTGAGTCTTTTGACTTTCAATGTTATTATAGAGATATGAGTTTTGTTTCCTATCATTTTTGAGTTTTATTTTCTATTTGCTGTGGTGACAAATCTCCTTGTTTAGATGCCTACCTGGTGGAGTTCACCTCTCCTGTGGTTCTGAAGATTGCTTGTTTTTCCTTCTTTGTGGTTTATTTCTTTCAGGATTTTCTCTAGTGTTGGCTTGGTCCTCAAGAATTCTTTAAATGTTTATCATGGAGCATTTTCATTTCTCCATCAATTTCAAAAGATAGCTTTGCTGGATATTTCAGTCTTGGTTGGAAGTTGTTTTCTTCCAGGGTCTGGAGTACTTCGTACCAATCCCTCCTGGCATTCCTGACTTGAGTTGAGAAGTCTGGGGTGATTTTTATTGTTTTGCCCCTGTTCTTTTGTTCTTACTGCTTTTAGGATTCTTTCTTTGGCCTCTATGTTAGTCATTTTAATTATCACGTGGCGAGAGGAGGTCCTTCTTTGGTCCTGTCTGTCTCCTGTATGTGTATGTCCACATCTTTCTCTATGTTTGGATAATTCTCTGAAATTATTTCTTTGAAGAGGTTTCTTATACCCTTGGTCTGTGCTTCTAAACCTTCTTCAAGGCCTTTTATCCTTAGATTAGGATGCCTTGCATTGTCTTGTATTTCTTGAATGGCCAGGGTGTGTTGTTGTAATATCTTCTATATATCATTGACTGTGTTCTCAGTTTTGAATGAGCTGTCTTCCAGGAGTGATACCCTATTTTCCATGTGGTCGAGCCTACTAGCATTGGTTTCTATTGCAGTCTTTAATTCGTTTATTGATTCCTTCATTTAGTTCAGAGTTTCTTTCAGAGGCTTTTCCTTAGAGCCTCAACTTCCTCCTTCATCTCCTCTATGCTTACTTTGAGGCCTTTCATCATTCTGAAGATCAAAATTCGGAATTCTCCGTCTTGCATTTCCTGCAGGTCAGAGTCAGTGATCTCACTTGTTGATGCATTGTGGATGTTTCTTGTTTCCTCACTGTTCTTCATTCTTGCATTTTCGGTGTTTCCCATTTTGTGTTTCTGTTGCCTCCACATCATTTTCCTTTCTGTGTATGAGACCTCTTGATGGCTCCTGTAGTCCCAATTGGGTCAGTATGCTGCAGGCTGTGGATCCCTCTTGTCCGGTTGGCTGCAGCGTGGTATTGTGTGTGGAGAGGTACGCAGGGTCTGGAGCTCAGGTGTTGTCATGTGAGGAGCACTTCGAGGCGCGGTGTTGGGTGCGGGTACTGAGGCATGGGTGATGGTGCCAGAAGGTGCCCTGTTTCCGAGGCACAGGTGCTGGTGGTCACCCGGGCCCCTAGGGATGCACATGTGTTTCAGGTCTCGGGCAATGTCGCTGGACGGTGACCGGGCTCTGATGCGCTGTGCTGAGGATTTCAAACGGGCCTGTGGGGGGTGCGGGCTCCAGGTATCGAGTAGGGGTGCCTAAGGGTGCACAGGTTCTGTGGCATGGCACAGAGGATCGCGCTTGGGTCCCAGGGGGGAGTGTGTGCTCCTAGATCTCAGGTGTCAGCGCCGGGGCGTGTCCTGACTCAGTGACAACCCGGAGAGTGGTGCGTGTCTTGGGTGGCGGCGCCGGAGGGTATACAGGCTCTGAAGCATAGCACAGTGGCTCCTGGCGCAGGGGCTGCCCAGGTGGCGCAGAGGCTGTCAGGGTGACGCCGAGGCCTGGCACAGAGGCTGCCGAGGTGAGGCCAAGGCTTGGGGCGGGCTCAAAAGCCGCCGAGGTGATGCTGAGGCTGCTGAGGTGGCGCAGAGGCTGCTGAGGTGGCGCGGAGGCCTGGGGCGGTTGCAGAGTCCGCCAAGGTGACACGGTGTGGGGGGATCCAAGGCCCGGGGCAGGTGCAGAGGCTGTCAAGGTGATGGGCGGGGATGCTGGGGTCTGGTACCTGGCCCAGGGGCCGCCAGGGTGGCGCAGAGGCTGCCAAGGTGGCATGCGGGGACGCCGTGATCTGGTACCTGGCGCAGGGGCCGCCGAGGTGGCACAGGGGCTGCCGGAGTGACGCATGGGGACGCCGGCATCTTGTAACTGGCGCCAGGGCCGCCGAGGTGGTGCAGGGGCTGTTGGGATGGCACGCGGGGACGCCAGGGTCTGGTAACTGGCGCAGGGTCCGCCAAGGTGGCGCAGGGGTTGCCGAGGTGGCGCGCGGGGATGCCGGGGTCTGGTACCTGGCACAGGGGCCCCCGAGGTGGCGCATGGAGATGCTGGGATCTGGTACCTGGCCCAGGGGTTGCCTAGGTGGCGCAGGGGCTGCCGGGGTGGCACGCGGGGACGCCGGGGTCTGGTACCTGGTGCAGAGGCCACCCAGGTGGCGCCATCAAACTGCTTTTTGAACTAATTCACTTAAATCAATTTCTTATGTAACGTCATCTGATCATGAAGAGCATGCTACCACTGAGCGACATCCCCAGCCCTGACGTATTCTTTTATATCATATCATCTATTCATTATTTCCAATTGTCAAAGTAAGTCCAGGTGTTAAACAGTGGAATATTTTTCAAGACAAACTAATTATCTATCATAAGATTCAATTATTTAGAGGAAAAATATCAAATGTTTAAAAATGAGAGATTGCAGAATATTTATTGCAGTATTTTTTTTTATAATGGTCATGAAAAAAGGCTTTGAAAAGCAACTGTGATGAATAGGTGTGCCTTCCTTCATAAAAAGATTATGTTAAACAATATTTAAGTAAAAATGCATGATTTATAGCAATAATCATGCTATATTAATTTATAAAGTGATCTTCCTCAAATACAAACACATCTATCACATCATGATATGTTGACTGTCATCATAACAAATTACATAAACTGGTAAATACCTCAACAACTAAGTAAGCTATGATTGACAATTCCAAAAACACTTTGTTTTAAATAAAACTCCAAATTGCCAATTTAGGTTTGTTGATTCTTATAGAAATAAAAGTTAAATCATATGTTGACAATCATGATTTATATGTGTAACCAAAATATTGATGTATCTGAAAATAGAACCACATGTTATAATAAAAACAAGCTTTCATCAATTCATCACTCCATATATAATTTCCCACATTATCCATATGTCCCACAACTATATTATGCTTATATGCAAAAAACACCCAGAATATTGTGCTTTATACATTTTCTTTAATCATATTACAGAACATATTTCATCCAAAAGTTATTAAATCTGAGAAGATTTATAACAGTTAAAAATCAATATTTCAACCAACTAGAAGCTTAAATTGATGATACACATTTCAGATCTTGTTTTGTGTTTTAAATTATAAATAGTATTGTGTATTTATATTGTGAAAAAGGGTTCCAATATCCAATTCTAGTATACTTTCAAGACAAATTATCATTTCAAGATGAATATCTGCATCCCTGTCAGAGGTTGTGGGTTATTTTTATGAATAGCTAGAGTGAAATTGATTGTTATTATGAAAGTTTTATGCTTATTATTAAAGTATTATTATACTTTATACTAAATAATAATACTAAAGTATTATTATGACTAGATTAATATGCATTATGATTAATTTGAAGATTTTTATTTACTTATTTTCTTCTAATTTTTTAAAAAGTATGCCATCTTTGTACATTTTTAAATTTATCACTTTTTTAAATTTGGAAATTATTTTCATTCATAGGTTAAATTATAGTATTTGGAGTAGTAAAAAATATACTTTGCAATAAATTTGGTTTCCTTATACAGTCTAATACTTATGTGAGGGTTAAAGTCTCATTATGTGTTATTTTATTATTTGTATTAATCTTAAAAACTTACAAATGGACTGGGCGTGGTGGCGAATGCTTATAATCCCAGTACTTGGGAGGCTGAGACAGGAGGATGGCAAGCTCATGGCCAGCCTCAGCTACTTAGTGAGACCCGCCACAACTTAGTGAGACCCTGTTTCAAAAAAAAGAATAAAAAATAGGGCTGAGGGTGTAGCTCAGAGGTAGAATGCCCCTGGGTTCAATCCCCAGTACAGGAAAAAAAAAAAACCTTACAAATGATAAGTGTACAAATTACTTGAAAAGAAATGAATAAATGACTTGTATATTCATGTTAATAAACATAAAACAGTGATTTATTGTATGTACTTAAATACACATGGTGAAAAATTTAACTTTCTAAGATATGTAGAATTGCAGAAGAAATAATTAATTGTTATCATACTCCTCAAAATTATTCCAGCCACATACAAAACCTCTTCCCCTCTTTTAGGTACTTGTCACAGCAACATACCACTTCCAGATACCACATTTATATTAGTTTTCTCTTATTGATATAGCAAATCACCACAAACTTTACAGCTTACAAAGGCCCAAGTGGGAATTTGCCATTTAAAATCAAGGAGTTGGCAGAACTCTTTTCCTAATCTTTTATAAGAATGTTTATTCCCTAGACTTTTCCAGCTTCTAGAGACTTCATGCACTCCTTGCCCTAGCATCTGGAAGCTAAAAAAGGGCCAATATCATTTAAATGCAAAAATGTGTAAAGTTAAGCAGTATCTTTTTGGTGTATGTTTCATTTTCCAGGATTTTCCAAAAAATGGGAATAAGTACCTACTAGTAGTAAGACCATTGTCTTAGTGTAATTACTTTAGAGGTAATTAATTTGACAAATAAGACCAATATTTTACTTACATTATGTTATTACCTTTTTCACCTAGATTTGTAATAGGTTTGCTGTTGGATAAAAAAATCCCATAATCATAGCAGCTTATGACATTACAATTTATTTTTGCCCATGTTCCATGTCTGCAGCTACCTTGAGTGTTGTGTTCTGCTTAGCGCTACTAAGCTCTGCTTGGTTCTGCTCCATATATCTTTTCATTTAAGGATCTTTCCTGTGGATTATCCTTTATATAAAACATTAATTCTCCTAGTAGCAAGAAACAACCAAAGACTTAGCAAAAAAAAAAAAAATGCACGGCATATAAAAATTCAGTTCATCATATTATACTATGACTTCTTTTCACATTATTTCACCTATGAACATCTCATCATTAGCAGTAATAATAGGATGGAAAATTTGTCCTATATTGAGGTTTTACAAGTTATATAAAAAAAGCAAAGGGATATTTTGGAACAATAAAACAATACCTCATAGGTCACCCTTTTGAACATAGATATTTGTTTCCACATAAGTTCTTCTGTTGTGACTCAAGTCTTCTCATCTGCTTGTACATCTGCACTCTATTGCCCTGAGGAACCTGGTGAGGTAAATTGGCATTATATTATTACTCTAGTAATTGTTTGTGCTGTAAGATACAGGTATACATCTGATTTAGAGGTCGGTTTTACTTTTCCTGATGTGTGTGTGTATGTCTCTGTATGCATACATATTTTGATGACTTTCAACCATAAGTACCTATAGATTTGTCTCTTGGGCTACCTCTGTGTTCTCACTCCACCTGTGGGCAGATGAAAATGCTGGAGAGTTGACTCTATTGGGAATATAACTAAATTAATGAGAGGAGATTAAAGCTTCACCTTGCTTCTAATGAACAGACACTTTTTCCTCTCCACATGACTCAGAGGATCCTTTGGTGACTTACACCATCTCCTAGAGGTCCCCTATGGAATTGAACCTCCATTGACAACAGTGATAACCTTCTCATTTTCCATTTCCTTCCATGTCTTCCTCTACCTTACCAGAGATCCCTGTGATTCAAGCCAAATACTATGGTACTGATATCCTTGGCTCAGGATCTGCTCTTGGGATAACCCCATAAAAATTGTACATGTCTAACATAAACTTCATTTTATATTGATAAATGATGCTTTAAAACTTCATGTACATGAGCCTGATAACATCCTTTTGTTAACTAGAAGAGTTGTTCTTTTTCCATGTTAGAGATGAAGGAGGCAAGATTTGGACTCATTCATCCATTCATTACAGTATTCATCCATTTTAAAACATGCAACTCACTTTTACAATTTAAAACATGCAACTCTTAAATTCATATTCTTCAACCAAGGACACAGTGGGGCACCAGGATGAGACCAAGTGCTTAACTATGGAAGTCGCTGACTAATGGCAGTGAAATATATTTTAAAAGTTAATACATATACATCTGTATTTACAAATATGTTACTAAAAGCAGAGTGTTGTGAGAGAATATGTGGAGTCTAGAAGGTGAAAGAAAGCCTCTGGAGGAAAGACATTTACAGAGATTTAAAGCAAGTGAGGCATAGCAAGCTGAGATAGGGAGAGAGGAGCCTCCCAGGTATAGAGGGGGAACTTGTGAAGGCCCTGTGGTGACAATAGTCTTGGTAAATCATCAAGTAACTAGAACAAAGCTGTTTTTTTTTCTTTTTTCCTGACAACTAGTGAATACATTGTACAGTGTGCTTGGGAGGTTAGAGTGAGAAACGCTGTTCATATTACACAGGACCGAAAATTTTCTTTGAAGTTTTTTTCTTAGATGCAAAAGAAAGTTGTTTTAAAATAGTTTTGTTTGTTTATTAGGCATTATCATCCATCTCTAGTTTCTTTTTTTCTCCATCACACTGCATACTCATTACACAATAACTCCCCACTCCCGCTCTATGAGCCCCTGGGAAACAACATTCTCCTTTCTATTCCTATGAATTTGACTACTCTAGTCATAAATATGGAATCATAAGTATTTGTCCTTTTGACTGGCCTATTTCAGTTTGTATAATGTCTTCAAGGTTCATCTATCTTGTGGCATGTGTCAGAATTTCTTTCTAAGGCTGAATAATATTCTATCTTATATACATACCACATCCTATTTATCCATTCATGTATTGATGGTCACATGTGTTGCTTTAACTTTTTGACTATAGTAAATAAGGTTACTATTAGCATGGGTTTATGAATATCTGCTCAAGACCCCGTGTTTAGTCATTTTGGCTGTGTATCAAGAAGTGGAATGGCTGACTCATATGGTAATGTTATTTTTCATTGTTTGAGGAATGTCTGTACCATCTTCTATAGCAAATGTACCATTTCACATTCCCATCAACAATGTATAAGGGTTCCAATTTCTCCATATCCTGGAAAACACTATTTTCTGTATGTTTGTTGATTTTTGTTTATTTGTTTTTAATTATAGTTATACTAGTGGGTGGAAAGTGGCATCTCACCGTAGCTTGGGTTTACATTTCTCTAATGATTTGTGATACTGGCCATTTTTTTCCTATGTTTATGGATCATTGGTACATCTTCTTCAGAGAAATGTCCCTTCAAGTTCTTTGATCAGGTTGTTTGCTTTTTGTTGTTATTAAGTTGTAGGAGTTCATTAGATATTCTGGATATCTAGGTATATAATCTGCAGATTTTATCCCATGCTGTAGGTTATCTTTTATATTATATAGCGTTTATTGATATAAAAAATTTTAACATTTTGATATAATCCAATTTAACTCTTTTTTTCCCTTTATGTTGCCTGTGCTTTTGGTGTCATGTCTATGAAATTATTGTGACTTCCAATATCATGAAGCTTCCCAACTGTTTGTTGTTGTTGGTGGTGTTTTAAGAGTCTGACAGTTTTAGCTCTTGCATTTAGGTCTTTGGTCCATTTTGCATGGTTGATAATTTTTAACTTTTGTGTACAACATAAGGTAAAGTACTGACTTTTTTCTTTTTAATGTAGATAACCCGTTCTCCCAACACCACTTGTTGCTACTGTGAAGTCTTGATTAGATGGAAGGTATGCTCTAATTGGTGCTAAAAGTTAGGGCTGGGATGTGGCCCAGTGGTGGAGCCCTCCCTCACCTAGCATGCTTGAGGCCCTGGATTTGATTCACAATACCATAGCTTCAGTCAGCATTCTCACTGCAATTACCTGAAACACCTGATTACCCACAACTTAGAGTAAGAAAAATTTATTTGCTCATAGTTCTGGAGACTTCAGGAGTTAAGTCCATGTTAGTTCAGATGAGGTCTGCAGAGCTCAGGGCATAGTGGCTGCAGGCAGAGAGAGAGAGAGGTGAGGAGTACAAGGGCTCTGCTCTCATACCACAGAAGCCAGAAGCAAAGAGAAAGAGAAAGGGAAGGTGGGAACATATATAATCCCCAGGGCCACAGCCCCACAAACCCTTCCTCAGCAACCAAGCCCTGCCTGTAACATGGCTGCTTGCCTTGGCTCCATGAGGTCTAGGGGGACATTCTAAACACAAATCATAGCAAGCACCCAAATCATGGCTAAAAAAATGCTAAATTTTGTTTTTCTGAGATTGAATTGAAAGTAAACTAGAGTGGTAGCAGAGTGAGCAGGTAGGAACTTCTTTCAGTTGTCAGTAAGGGATGATGGTACATTTGAAGAGGCTCAGAGAAATGAAGATGGAAAGGAGTAGACAGATTTGAGATATATTTTAGAGGTAAAATATACAAAATTTAATGAGGAATTTATTCTAGATGATGAGAAAGGAAGGTGCAAAAGAAGATACATATTTCCAAATGTATGGTACAGCAGATGGTAAGAGGGGAAGAAAAAGATTTAGAAGATTTGAGTATTACAAGGACATTTTTAAAAACTCAGTTTTAGGTATATTACATATGAGGTGTCTACAAGACATCCAAGTAGACATGTAAATGGGCAATCAGATTTATAAACTAAAGATAGATCTTTAGTAGATACATGGTGTTATCAGACTTAACTAGCATTCAAATCCCAGGAAATAGTCAAGATTTCTTCATGAGTGTGTCAAGTACTAAGACAATGTCCCTAACAATGAGTGGACAGACACTAATGCTCCAAAAGAAAAAGAGGAGCTGGCCCAAAGCCAAAATTTAGGATTTGGGCCTAAATTAGCTTACTTCAAATCAGAGCATTTCCATTATGATATAAAATCTTTTTTTCAGCTTTTTAAATAGTGAAAAAGAGTATAAAGCATAATAATGACTTGTATCTATTGAGTGACTTGTTTCTTGTGCTTATCGTTATTATGAATTCTCAAACCAACTCTACAAGGTATGTACTATTATTGTTTTTATTTTATTTTATTTTTTTAAAGTTTTTATTGTTGCATTATGATTGTACATAATAGCAAGATTCATGGTGATACATTCATATATGCACATAACATTATTTGGTCTATTTCCTTCCCCAAAACTTCCCTTTCTCTCACTCACTTCTTCCCTCAATCCCCTTATAGTCTAATAGTTTCTTGCTTAATTTTCTCGATGTCCCTTTTCCTTTTGTTTATTTAGCTTTCTCATATGAGAGATAACATGTGATCTTTGATTTTCTAAACCTCACTGAGCATGATGTTCACTTGTCCCACCCACTTTCCTGCAAATTACATAATTTTGTTCTTCTTTATGTCTGAGTAAAATTCTATTCTGTCTACAGACCACACTTTCTTTATCCATTCATCTGTTGATGGACACCTAGGTTGATTATATTATTCTTAGTTACAGATTTTGAATAGTTAAATCTATACATTGCTTATAATTGCCAGAGAATAAATTGGAAAACAGATCTGTGCACAACCACACTTTGCAATTCTTAAATATCTTGTGATGATTATGTATAAAATAATGATTTCCTGTGATATTATGATGCAACATAGCAAATACATTTTTAACATATCCACATCTCTGTGATATTTGAAGGTCCTTGAGATGAAAAAGATATTTATCTTTGAATGCACTCTACACCATAATAATTATTGTACTTAAAATAATTTGGGGGAATCTTGAAGTTTATAAAAATAAAAAAGGAGGGTAACTGTTTTTAATTTACTAAGAATATTTTCCTTGAGAGTCTACTGTGTCCAATACACAATGCTTAATGATTAGAAAAAAAATGAAGAATGGAAGTCAATCTCTGCCATCATGCAATCATTAAAGTTTGCTAGAGGAATATAAGATTTATTGACTGTTTGTAATAGTAAGCAAAGAAAGTGGCATTCAAATAATGCAATGGAGACTAAGATAAAGAAGTCAGAAGTCTGACTTAGTAGGGTGGGCTCGAAAACTCTTCTTTGAAAAGTGGTTTAGGTAAGCATGGCAACTTCTATTACTTTATAATAGCTGAAATGTGAAGGTAAAGCTATATGGTTAAAAAATAAAAGCATTGTAATCAATTACATATCTCTAAAATTTTTAAGTGAAGAACAAATCTAACACATATTTTCACTCAAAGTAAGAAATAATAACAATGATTATGGTAACTACACAACAATTATCATTTTTGAATAATGCCCATATTACATTTCTTATGTTATCTTGTTATCATAACATTCTTATGAGTCAAAAGTAACAGCAATTTGATTTTATCATATTAATTACTTTTATAGGAAGCATAGTAAGTTATATTTGTAATGATGTAATTTTTAGAAGACAAAATGGTATTATATTCCGTTATCTCCTTATTTATAAACCTGTTAATAATAAATGTGAGTTACTTGTGTGGTAATCCAATAAGGAAGAGTTTAAAAGTTATTTTATATTTGTTAAAAAATAACTTTTAGCTTGGCATGGTAGTGCATGCCTGTAATCCCAATACTTAGGAGAATGAGACAGGAGGATCATCGGTTTGAATCCAATGTGTGGTAACTTAGTGAGACTTTGTTTCAAAATAAAAAATAAAAAGCTCTGGGAGTATAGCTCAGAGGTAGAACATCCCTAGGTTCAATCCCCAGTACTACATGCACACACATAATAATAATAATAATAATAATAATAATAAAT
>PVJS01050173.1:0-14412 GCA_004027185.1 Glis glis | reverse complement strand
GAGAGAGAGAGAGAGAGAGCTGAGGCTGGCCACGAATCCGGATCCTCCGGTCTCCGCCTCCTAAAGTACTGGGATTACAAGCATGCGCCACCACGCCCGGCCCCAGCCCTATTTTTATTCTTTATTTTGAAACAGGGTCTCACTATGTTGCAGAGGGCCTCACTAAGTAGCTGAGGCTGGCCGCGAACCTGCGATCCTCCTATCTCAGTCTCTCAATAACTGAGATTACAAGCGTGCGCCACCAGGACCGGCTCTATACGCTCATTATTTCGCTGGGGCAATTTCCTTCCATTTCTTGTTTGTTGAGTATATTGCTCCATTGACCAGACCGTTGGACTAGTTAAATGGCTGGTCTTGTCTCCACGTCATAGGAAATGTAGAAGGAGCCTGGGGGAGTAGAACGCACCACCACAGGGCAAGCGGCTGGAGAGGGTTGGTGTTCCCCTCCGCGCCCCAGGCAATGAAGATCTGTAGAGAGAGCAGTGTCACTAGCCTCTGGTCTTACGTACCCTGGCCCTCAGGCCCCGCCCCCGCCATTCCTAGGCCAACCAGGCCATTAGCCACGCCCCAAGCCTTCCTGGCCCCGCCCACCACCCCCAGGTCCCGCCCTCCAGCCCACTCAGGCCCTGCCCCGCCGTGGATCTGGGTGGACACTCCCACTAACCTTACTTTCAGCACCCTGGGAGGATGGTGAGATCCGCAGGGACCGAGTGGAGCCGCAGAGCGTGTCCCTGTCGTGGCGGGAGCCCATTCCTGCGGGAACCTCTGGGGCCAACGGCACGGAGTACGAGATCCGGTACTACGAGAAGGTGGGTCGGGGTCTAGGAGGGGCCTGGAGCCTGCGCCCCTGCCTGCCCTGCTTCCTCCTCTTCACGCCCTCCTCCCAGCAAAAGCCCTTCTTACTTTCTCTCCAAACAAATCCACCAGTCCCTTAATCAGCCCCCAGGCTGGAGTGTTTCTCTTCCGGTCCAGTCACACTTGCGGCTCCTGCATCCTGCTGGAGTGCCTTCGCCGCATGCATCTCCATCGTCGCCACGTCTGCCCAGTGGTCACGGTTGACAAAGAGTTTTCTCTGCGGACTGGTCCAGATTTTGTGTGGCTGAATATATACACACTATTTGTAGTACCCCTTTAAGGGAAAAGTACACAGAAATGTCATATTGTTTCAAATTTCGCAAAAAATGACTGACCATGGGTGCACATTCTGCTAGGTTGGGTGGCGTGCTGGCAAATGTTTAACAACCAGATCTCCAGAACAAGCACGAATTATTTTAATTTTGCCGATATAAAGGGTGTGTATGTATCACATCATTTATAATAACATTAAAATATACGCAATACTCATTATAAACTGCATATAGCCAATTGATTTTCACAGGATACGTGTGTGTGGTACTGGGGATTGAACCCAGGGGCATTCTACTTCTAAGCTATACCCCCAGCCCTTTTTATTTTTTGTTTTGAAACAGGATCTTACTAGGTTGTTGAGAGTTTCACTAAGTTGCTGAGGCTAGTCTCAAACCTGTGATCCTCCTGTCTCAGCCTTCCAAGTACTGGGTGTACAGGTGTGTACCACCACATCCAGCTCACAGGATACTGCTAACTTTGCAACCCACTTGTATTCTTATTCTTATTCTTATTCTTATTCTTATTCTTATTCTTATTATTTTTGTGGTACTGGGGATTGAACGCAGGGGCGTTCTACCTCCACGCTACGCCCCTGGCCCTATTTTTTATGCCTTATTTTGAAACCGGGTCTCACTAAGTTGCGGAGGGCCTCACTAAGGAGAGAGAGAGAGAGAGAGAGAGACAGGGAGAGACAGGGAGAGAGAGAGCGAGAGCTGAGGCTGGCCGCAAACCCGGATCCTCCAGTCTCCGCCTCCCAAAGTAGTGGGATTACAAGCGTGCGCCACCACGCCCGGCTATTCTTATTATTTTGAGATGGAGTCTCGCTATGTTGCCCAGGCTGGTCTCGAACTTCTGGACTGAAGTGATCCTGCTGCCTCAGCCTCCCAAGTAGCTGAGACTAAAAGTGCATGCTGCCATGCCTGGCTTTTTTTTTCTTGTATTCATTTTTTAACTATGGTTGCAATTCAGCCATGATTTGACAAATGGAGTTACATCCCAACCCACTATCTCTTTTACCCATACATTTTTTGTCTTTAAATCTGAGAGGTAATCTACCGTTAAACTGCTTCTCACCTTGGTGCAAATTAAGCTCATTAAAGTGAAACCTCTTTCAGCGTCAGCACTCCATGTGTCAGAACTCTGCTCTCCTCAGCGACATGTAGGGATTCTTTGCTGAGTCAGATAATAGTTTTTGAATACTAGAAGGCTGTTGAGAGCTATGAGTGTCAGGGGTGACCTAGAAGGAAGAGGGGCTCTGAGTCACTGCTGGACATATGACCTGCGTGATCCAGAAGATGGGGTACCATCAGCTGCACGGAGGAGGAGGAGCAGGGTGGGGCGAGATGGTGAGCTTGGTTTTGCTCGTGGAGCACTCGGGGGGCCCGGGGGCCATCCTGGTGGACTTGCAGGTCTGAAGCTCAAGGTAGAGCCCTGCGCTGGAGAGAGGGAGTTGGGGCTTTCAGCACAGTGACGATCGCTGATGCCAGGAGGGGAATGTGTATGAGAAGAGCGGCCAGGCGAGGGCCCAGAGGAGCGCCAATGTTTAGGAGACAGGAGTGAAGGATGCTGGGAAGGAGCTACGTATGCAGCAGGTGCTTAGAAAGGACTCACTGAAATGACATTTGGAGATCCAATCACAAACAAAAGTCCCAAGGTTGAGCTGCTGGATGTTCCCAGGCTGGATGTTCCATCAGGGAGTAGGAATAAACTGGGAACGAAAACCCTCAAAAAGGAGAGCAAGTACAAAGGGGCTGCATTTGAAGCACTGCTGGGTCACCAGGTCTGGGCAGGTGTCAGGGACTCTTTGGAGCCGCGGCGCCTCTCATCTCAACTCCTCTCTGCACGCCAGCCCAGCTTCTCTGCAGAGGGCCTTGCTCATAGCGCGCTGAGGCAGCCGAGGTTGGCAGCTGTGCTCCTTCCTCCTCCCTCACCTGCCCCATCTCATGGTCTGGCAGCCACTGCCTCTGTCTCTCCAAGGACTGTTCAAAGGCTGGAAGGGAGCTTCTCCTTGGCCTGGCTTGGGTCAGGGTCTGCCTTGACCAGAGCGCCTTGGCCAGAGGATGTCTGCACGGGTTGCCTCTCTGGGGGCTGTGGATGTGGCAGGAGCTCTAAAAGGTGCAGGTAGAGATGACATGGTGGGAGAAGCATCTTTCAGACCTGCCATTGCTAGAGGTGTTGGAGGTGGAATTGGGGACAGGATGATGTAGAGCAAAGAGCAGCACTGGAAGGGAGTCAGGTGTCACCCTGACCCTTCCTCAGTGTGAACGTCACCTATGAAAAGAACAGGAGTGCTGACCGCCAGGCTGCTGTGAGGGCCAGAGGGTAGGCTCGTGCAAGGCCCCACACAGTGGCTGGCAGTGAGCAGCCTTTGTCAGTAATAGACATCCCTGTCCCTTCTCTCCAGCTGGGACCTGAGGGGAGTCTTTACCCCCCTCCCCAGCCCAGTTTCCTTATCTGTGAAGCAAAGCAAAGCAAACAAGGTAATACCTCCTGTCCTCTGTGCCTTGCGGGACAATTGTGAAGATCAGATGACAAGGGGAGGGAAAAGCCTTGTGAGCATCCAGGGCTGGCGGGTGTCAGGGCTCCTTTTTATTCTCTCCTCTGTGGCCCAGCTTCCCCTGGGCCGCCAGGCCCTGATGGCTATTATCCTGACATCCCTGAGAAGGAGGCCCTGGTGTCTTTTCTAAAGTTGCTCTTAAGCTGGGTGCAGTGGGGCACACCTGTAATCCCAATACTTGGGAGGCTGAGACAGGAGGATCGCAGATTTGAGGCCAGCTTCAGCAACTCAGAGAGACCTGTTTCAAAATAAAAAGGATTAGGGCCTGGCGTGGTGGCGCATGCTTGTAATCCCAGTACTTGGGAGGTGGAGACCAGAAGATCCGGGTTCGGTGCCAGCCTCAGCTACTTAGTGAGGCCCTCCGCAACTTTGTGAGACCCGGTTTCAAAATAAAGTATAAAAAATAGGGCCAGGGGTGTAGCATGGAGGTAAAATGCCCCTGGGTTCAATCCTCGGTATGGCAAAATAAATAAATAAATAAATAGGGCTGGGGGTGTGGCTTGGAGGTAGAATACCCCTGGGCTCAATCCCCAGTACCACAAAAAAAGTTTAAGAGAGCTGGGGGGTATAGCTTGGAGATAGGACGCTCCTACATTCAATCCCCAGAATAAATAAATAAATAAATGAATAAATAAATAAATAAAGTTTCTCTAGGCAAAGGTGAGCTGTTCTCAGATATATGTACCCCAAGTGGGGTGGTGGCGCCAATGGAAAAAATCCTTACAGTCCCTCAAGACCCTTAGATCAGTTCCCCCGCCACCCACATTCACCCAGGACTATTCCTTTCCCCTCCCCGCTCTTTCCCCCTGTCCTCCTCCCACGAGGGTGGGTCCAGTCCTGGGTCTGGGCCTCACTTCTCCATCCTCTCCAGGGTCAGAGTGAACAAACTTACTCCACGGTGAAGACAGGGGCGCCTGCCGTCACGGTCACCAACCTGAAGCCTGCTACCCGCTACGTCTTTCAGATCCGGGCAGCTTCCCTGGGGCCCTCCTGGGAGGCCCAGAGCTTCCACCCCAGCATCGAAGTGCAGACCCCGCAGGAGGGTAAGTCCTGTGTGCACATGGGCAGGGCCTGGAGAGGAAGAACCTGGCACAGGGGAAGACAGGGGACAAATGGAGGGCGAGCATTATGGGTGCAGAACAGTTGAATTAGTCTAATGAGCTAAGGAGCTTGGGGTCCACTCATATGAATTCGATTGGGCGCCTGCCCTGGAGGACCTGCAGCAACAGCCACACACCTGACTCAGTTGGTGCCTCCCCCTCCGAGCACCTGTCCCATGTCCTCTGGAGACATCCTGTGCCCTCTCCAAGGTCCAGCCTCTTTCTTGGGAGGGGTTTATAATCTCATGGTCTTGCTATGACTGCTAGGTCCTTCTTCCTGTTCTTCCTCTCTGCCACGACATAGACCCGCCATGGGGCACCATCCCTTTCCCCACCCGACCTCAGCATGTGAAGCAGATGCCACTGAAGGCTGGGGACATGAAGGGGGTTAGTCTGCAGCAATAAATAAAACAAAATGAGCATTGTACACCTAAATGGGTGAATTGAATGGTATGTAAATTATGTCTCAATAAAGCTCTTATACAAACAAAACAAAAGCTGAACATTAGACATCCTGATCTTAAAATATCTCCAGCTTCTCCACAGTACCCTGCTACCCCCCTCTGCCCTTCGCTTCCCTCCTCGCTGCCTCTTCTCCACCCACCCTCAAATTCCCCTTCATGGCGCTGCACAGAGCAGTTCGGCTCCCTCTTTTGTTGTTCTGCCTGCTGCTAACCCAGCCCTCAGGGTCTCACCTCTATCTACCCTGAGCAGCTCATGAAAGTGTTTTCCTGAACAAAGGCAGTTCCCCCTAAGAGGCATTCTGGCACCAGCTGTCAAGATAATAATTCTTTCCAACCTACTACATGACTCTAATCCAAGATAGGAAGAGCTCCGAGCCCAAAGGGAGGCGAAGATAAAGTGTTGAGGGAGCCTGAGTTCCGGGAAGGAAGACAGCACTTTTTGCTCCAATGCCTGTCTGTGCCAGACCCCGGCCAGGTGCTGGGGAGAGGAGATTAGAGCCGCGTCTTGACAGCTGGGCGCATGTGGACAGACGGGTGGAGATGGGCAAGGAAGGCATTTGGGTGGAGGAATCATCTGAACAAGGGCGCCGGGGTTTGGCTGGGACTTTCAGGGGGCAGGAGCTGGGCTTTCAGCTGAGAAGGGCTGATGGTCTCTGTTAGAGACTGCTCAGATCCCAGCTCCCTCGCCATGGCCCTGGCTAGGGGGAACGGTTCTCCCCATCTAGAGAGCGATTTTTACAGTGGGCTGTGACCCCCAAATCAGGATCTTGATGAGGGATTATGCTTCACCACTGTTTGTTTTTTTGGGGTTTTTTTGTGGTACCGGGGATTGAACCCAGGGGCGTTTTACCTCCGAGCTACACCCCCGGCCCTATTTTTTTTATACTTTATTTTGAAACTGGGTCTCATGAAGTTGCGGAGGGCCTCACTAAATAGCTGAGGCTGGCCGCGAACCCAGATCCTCCGGTCTCCACCTCCCAAGTACTGGGATTACAAGCGTGCGCCACCACGCCCAGCTTCACCACTGTTTTAATTATCTATTGCTCTGTGACTAATTACCCCCAAACTCAGCAGCTGAGAACAACAGACATGTGTTGTCTCGTGGTTTCTGTGGGTCGGGAATATGGGGCCGCTGGACCAGGTGCCTTTGGCTCAGTGTCTCTCAGGGTCTACAGCTGTCTCCTGTGGCTGCGGTCTCCCCAGTGTGTAGCCAGGGGAGAACTCCGGTTCTTGCTGGCATCACCGGGAGCATGCTCTTCCTTGCCACCCGGGCGTCTCCATCAATAAGACTCCTCCACGCACCATCTGATGCTTTCAGGCAGTGAGAGGATGACAGGGCACCCAAGACAGGTTGTCCCATTGGAAACCCCCAGTGCTGCTGTTTTGTGGCATCTGTCCTGCTGGTCCCCAGACTTGGGCTGTCCTTTTCCTTCCCCAGCTCAGGCTGCCTTGTATCTTGTCACCTAAGCTTATTTTGTTGTTGTTGGTTGGTTGGTTTTGTGGTGCTGGGGACTGAACCCAGGACCTCACACATGCTAGGCAAGTGCTGTACCACTGAGCTACCCCCCAGCCCCATCACCTAAGCTTAGAAGTGGCACTCCATTAGCCAGGCGTGGTGGTGCACGCTTGTAATCCCAGTACTTGGGAGGCTGAGACAGGAGGATCACAGGTTCGAGGACAGCCTCAGCAAGTAGTGAGACTCTCATCAACCTAGCAAGACCCTGTTTCAAAATAAAAATAAAATAGGACTGGGGTATAGCTTGGAGGTAGAATGCCCCTGGGTTCAATCCCCAGTACCACACACACAAAAGAAGTAGCACCCTGCCGGGTGTGGTGGCGCACGCTTGTAATCCCAGTACTTGGGAGGCTGAGACCAGAGGATCCGGGTTCGCGGCCAGCCTCAGCTACTTAGTGAGGCCCTTCACAATTTCGTGAGACCCGGTTTCAAAATAAAGTACAAAAAATAGGGCCGGGGGTGTAGCGTGGAGGTAGAACGCCCCTGAGTTCAATCCCTGGTACCGCAAAAAAAAAAAAAGAAGTAGCACCCCACCATGCTTGCGTATTCTGCTCATTGAAGCGAGTTGCTCTGTCCAGCCTGTACTCAAGGGGCATGAGGAGCAGGAGGTCGGCATCCCAAGGGCCGTCCCCGAGCCTGCCTGCCACAACCGCCCTGTCTCCTTCTCCCATTCTGTGTCCTGGGCATGCCTCATTTCAAGCAGTTCTCGGCAGCCCTGCGCCTTTCCTTTTCTGTCACCCTCCAGACCTGGGCCCTGTCCACCTCCAGAACCCTGGGCTCTGAAGTGCCCTCATTAACCCTTGCCTTGCTGGCTCCCCACTCTCCCTTCTTCTGTCCCTCCTCACTTGCTCTCACACCCTCAGCACAGCTCTCTGGATCCTGCTTCATCTCCCAGGCTCTCAGCTGCCCAACGCCACATCCATGGCCAACCAGCCTCTGCATGTCATCCACCAGAAATACTCCCAGCTCTGCTGGGCGTGGTGGCGCACGCTTGTAATCCCAGTACTTGGGAGGCTGAGACAGGAGGATCGCAGGTTTGAGGGCAGCCTTAGCTACTTAGTGAGGCCCTCCGCAACTTCGTGAGACCCGGTTTCAAAATAAAGTATAAAAAATTAGGGCCGGGGGTGTCGCTTGGAGGTAGAATGCCCCTGGGTTCAATCCCCGGTACCGCAAAATAAAATAAAAGAATAAATTAGGGATGGGGATGTAACTTGGAGGTAGAATGCCCCTGGGTTCCATTCCCAGTACCACATAGAGAGAGAGAGAGAGAGAGAGAGAGAGAGAGAGGAGAGGAGGGGAGGAAAGGAGAAATACCCCTGGCTCTGCTGGCCTCGCTCCCCGTGTCTTGCTGCACCTGCCCTGCTGGTCCCAGGCGTGGCTGTCCTCCTCCTGCCCCAGTGAGGTTGCCTGCACATGTGTGTTTTTCTAGTTTTAGTTCAGTGTTCAGGGCTGCTCAGTAATTTTTCCTTTTTATTTTTTATTTTTGTATTGGTGTTCTACCTCTGAGCTATGCCCCCGTCCCCCCCCCTTTTTTTGAAACAGGGTATCGCTAAGGTGCTGAGGGTCTTGCTCAGTTTCCAAGGCTGCCCTCAAACCTGCCATCCTCCTGTCTCAGCCTCCCAGGTACTGGAATTACAGGTGTCTACCACTGTGCCTGGCTAGTACTTTCTCCATTCTTACTAGTTACTCCAGACTTTTTCCTCTCTCGAGCACCTCCCCTCCATCCTTACTCCCAGCTCAGCTGACAGCCTCATTCCTTCTCTTCCTGGGTAGGAACTCTATCTGCTCCTGGCTCCCTGTGACTCTTGATATATTTGGAAGGCTGAGACAAGAGGATCACAGGTTTGAGGCCAGCCTCAGCAACATAATGAGACCCTGTTTCAAAATAAAAATAAGTAAATAAATAAAGTTCATACTCCTTAGCCTGGAATTCATGGCCTCCAGGTTCTGTGGTCCCCAGTTCCCTCTCCTTCCTCCCACCCTCTGGCCTGTATCTTGCCACCCTCTGCCTGCATGTAGTGTGTCGTCCGGCCATGTGGGATGACTTGCCACTTTTTATTTTTTATGTTTTATTTTAATTTGTGGAACTCGGCCCTCAGCCCTATTTTATTTTTATTTTGAAACAGGGTCTCACTTGGTTGATGAGAGTCTCACTACTTGCTGAGGCTGTCCTTGAACCTGTGATCCTCCTGTCTCAGCCTCCCATATACTAGGATTACAGGCATGTACCACCATGTCCACTGACTTGCCACTTTTTAGCCCCAGCGTGTGCATCTGGGTCTAAAATGCAGCATTGGAACCCTTTTGATCTTCTGGGTCTAGTTCAGTGGACACCTCTTCTGTGAAGCCTTCTTCACTGGTTCAGGAAGGAATTATTTGGCCTCTGCTCAGCTCTCTGTTTCTCTTTTGTTCTTTCATTTTTGTTTCTGTCTGCACACTCCTCCAGAGCAGAGAGGCTGCCTCATTCACATGTTGGATGGGTGGACAGAGGAAGGGAGGCGGGATGGATGGATGGATGGATGGATGGATGGATGGGTCCTGTGGGCCCCTGCCTTGGGAAAATTCAAAGCGTTCACCATGTATTAGCTATATGACCTTGGGCAAATTATATAACTTTTCTCTGCCTCAGTTTCCTCAGCTTTAAAATCAAGACAATAATACCTTGCTGGACTGTTGCGATGGTGAAATAAGATAATAAAACAAGATAATATAGTCCAGGCAAATAGCATAGTGTCGTTTAATAATAGTAATTATTAGTATTGCTGTTATTATTATCATTATTTTGTGGTACTGGGGTTTAGATCCAGGGTCTTGTACCTGCCAGACAAGTGTTTTACCACTGAGCTACAACCCTAGCCGGTTCTTGTTGGTGGGGAATGGTCTGGATTGGGGGTGGGGAGCTGGGAACAGAGGCTGGTCCCCCTACAAAGATTCTTTAATCTCCCTTGCCCTTATGAAAGGCAGAAGGAGAGGCCCGGCCCCCCTGTCTGGCCTGCTCCCTCTCAGAGCTGGCTGCAGTGGAGGAGCCCTGTCCTGGGCGGAGGGGCGGCCTTGGGCCCCCTGTTTCTGGCAGGCAGTGCTGAGTGCAGAGGTGCTGAGGGACTCTGCCTATGGGATGAGGACAGGAGTCTGATTGCCCAGCAGCCTGGTCCTCTGCCTGCCTCAACCTCGTGGTTTTCCTCCAGCTGCCTCAGGACCCAGGGACCAGAACCCCGCAGTCGTCGTCACCGTGGTGGGCATCTCAGCCCTCCTCGTCCTGGGCTCCGTGATGAGTGTGCTGGCGATTTGGAGGAGGTAGGTAGCCAGTCCGAGCCTGGGTGACCCCCGGCGGGTCATGTTCCTGTGCACATTGACATGTGCCCACAGGCACCCGGATCCACACCTACTTTGCACAAATGCAGATTTGCACACACATGTGCACTTCTGTATAGATAGCAATGCGGCCAATCCCGGCCCCTCCCCCAGTACTGCTCATGCAGCGGCGGGCACTGCGGCTAGCTCAGCACTCTGGGATGAAGGGGATTTAGTTCCTCAACTCATTAAATGTCAGAAGGCATCACTGAGGATGGAATCAAGCTCCGGCTGCTCCAGTGTGATTAGGATTCTCCCGAGGCGCTCAGAGGCCCCCAGCCCCTGCCCCCAGGAGAACTGGAGGCCCTTGAACACAAGCAAAGAGAAAAAAGGCAGAAATTGTGTGTGTGTGTGTGTGTGTGTGTGTGTGTGTGTGTAGTGTGTAGGAGGGGGGAGGGCAGGGAGGGGAATTCATAAGCCAGAAACCCCCACCCCCAGCAGACCAGACTGGCTGAGTCTGGCTGAGAGAAGATCCCAGTCCTGTTGCGCAGCAGAGGCCTCAGTGGCATAGACCGCCCTTCTCCCCAGGGCTCTGCAGCGTGCAGAGGCCCCGGGTGGTAGCAGGGCGGGTCTGAGGTCTGCAGACTGGAGAGGTGGAGAGTCTGCACGCAATGGGCTGGAGTGGGGGGACCAGAAGAAAATGGTCTGGTGGGGGAACCGCATCTCAGCCCCCCTCAGCCTCCTGGAACTGCCCGTGGGCTGGTGGGACAGTGAGCATTCATTTGGCACTGGCTGTGTGCATGACCTTGGCTGGGGTGCCAACAGTGACTGAGCAGGGGAGGGCATCGTCCTGCCAGTCCAGGAGCCATTTCTGCCTGGGCCAGGTGAGTCAGGCACCTGGATAAGAGCAGGCAGCTGCCTTCTTGTGTGGTTTCAGGGCCCATGTGCTGGACCTGTTGGAAAAGCAGGACAGGCAGCTGCTGAGAGCACAGGGGCTCTGGAGGCCGACGGCAGGGGAGAGAGGGGGCAGGGAGCGCCTCTTCCAGGCAGGGGCTGTGCAGCATGGCAGCAGTCACCCAGGAGTGCCGCAGAGAGAAGCAGGCCAGCAGCAGGCAGTGAGCCTGCCGTGGGGTTCCAGACTTGCCCATGGCCAAGCCGCCCTGCAGTGGGGAGAAGCAGCAAGGCCAACTCCTCCAGCACACATGCCCAGCCCTGCAGACTCTGTGATATCTCCCGCAGCATCCCCTCTCTCCATGCCTCACCGTCCCCGCTCTGTGTCACGGTCCCCTAGTCTCCAGTTCCCGCCCCAGTCTGTCCTGGCTCACCCATGTTTCATTAGAGGGCGTGGTCTGTCTCTTAACGGTGAGCCTCTTGCCCTCCATCGCCCCGTGGTTTTCTCTTAAGCAGCACCCTCCGTGGCTCCTGCATCCACGCAGCCTTCCCCTTTCCTCTCCTCCAGCCCTCAGGTTCCTTCTCATGCCTAGGTCATGTCACCACCCTGGGTCACTTCAGTAGCCCTTGGAGGGCCTGTCCCACCCCTTGCCTCTCAGTTCAAGGATGTCTCTTGTTTCAGCTGGCCTCCTGGCCATCCCAGCTGTTCTACCCCCAAGTGCGTAATGCGGTTCTATTTGGGGCCGCACAGCCTTGCCCTGCAGCTTGCTCAGCCATGGCTGTTGCCTTGTTCTTCAGCCTCATCGTTGGCCCCTCACCTTCTCACCCCCAAGTCTGCAAACCTGCCTCACATCTGCTGTTCCCTCCTTTGCTCCCCGCCTGATCCGTCCTTCTACCTAGGACATAGCCCCACCCCATCTTACTGTCCCAGGAGCCCATTATTATAACACTCCCATCTCCCCCATATAACAGCACACATTTATTGAGGCTTAGGAATTACATGTATTAGTCAGCTTTCTGTTTCTGTGACAAAATACCTGAGATAACGTATTAGGAGGAGAAGTTTATTTTGGCTCACAACTTCACAGGTTTCAGTCCATAGTTGCTTGGTCTTTGGACCCGTAAGTATATCATGGTGGGAGCGTGTAGCAGAGAAAGCTGCTCACCTCTTGGTGGCCAGGAAACCGAGAGAGAGACAGGAAGGGGCTGGGGTCCCAATCTCTCTGTCAAGGGCATGTCCCCATGACCTAACTTCCTTCCAGTAAGCTCCACCCCCTAGAGGTTCTGCCACCTCCCAATAGCACCATGACTGGTGACCAGGCCTTCAACTCCTGCGCCTTTGGGGGACATTCAGGATCCAAACTGTAACAGTAAGCTCTTCGTAATGGTGCTGTCAATCAGGGCTGTCTTTATTCTGATTGTATTAAAGAGAAAACAAACAGCCCAGTGTGGTGGTGGATACCTGTAATCCCAGTACTTGGGAGGCTGATAAGGGAGAATCGCAAGTTTGCAGTCAGCCTCAGCAACTTAATGAGACCCTCAGCAACTTAGCGGAGACCCTGTTGTTTGTTTCCTTCTTTCTCTTTTATTTGTTGCGGGGATTGAACCCAAGGGCATTCTTCCAGCTACACCCCAGCCCTATTTTTCATTTGAAAACAGGGTCTCACTAAGTTGATGAGAGCCTTGCTAATTTGCTGAGGCTGGCTTCAAACCTGTGATCCTCCTGTCTCAGCCTCCTAAGTACTGGGATTATAAGCATGTATGAGACCCTGTTTCAAATAAAAAGGGCTGAGGGAGTAGCTCTGAGGTAGAATGCCCCTGGGTTCAATCCCCGGTGCCAGACACACACACACACACACACACACACACACACACGAGAGAGAGAGAGAGAGAGAGAGAGAGAGCGAACACTAAGCCACCCAGACCCATAGCCACTGAGTGGAGGAAGCAAGCCCATGAGGTGGCTTCTGGGCCTGTGTGTCAGCACCCTTGGGTGGCCACCGCATCCTCTTCCACAGGACAGCCTTTCTACCCGAATATACTCATCTCTCTCTTTACCGGGGATTGAACCCAGGGGCGTTCTACCTCTGCGCTACACCCCCGGCCCTATTTTTTATCCTTTATTTTGAGACCAGGTCTCACGAAGTTGCGGAGGGCCTCACTAAGTAGGTGAGGCTGGCCGCGAACCCGGATCCTCCAGTCTCTGCCTTCCAAGTACTGGGATTGCAAGTGTGCGCCACCACGCCCGGCCTCATCTCTCTCTTTTGAGAACTTCTACCTCATCTTCCTCCTTCCTTCTTCCTTCTTCGCATGACCCTCCCCCGCCTCCTCCCCTTTCTCCTTCCTTGGTTCCTTTGATATCCCCACCCACAATATCTCTTCTGTTTTTCATCTACTTCTCTGGTAGTTATTTTATCTTTATTTATTTTTTATGGTTCTGGGGATTGAACCCAGGGTCTCACACACTGAGCTACTTCCCCAGCCCTTTTTATATTTTATTTTGTCACAAGTTGCCCAGGCTGGTCTTGAACTTGCAATCGTCCCTCAGCCTCCCGAGTCGCTGGGATCGCAGGTGTGGGGAACTGTGCTTGGCACTCTGGCAATTCTTTTGTGGTCTCCTCCGTGGCTCCCTTCTCTCCTACCCAACCTCTAACTGTTGGGCTTGCTCACACTTGCTCTAGTCCCTCCTCTCAGCTCCATCCCCTCCCGGAGTGCAGCTGGCTCCAGGGTTTGTATCTGCAGAGCAGACCTCACCTCATCCTCCCCGCATCCCACAGGCCCAGGCTCAAATGTCAGGATGTGAACTTTTCATCTCCTCAACTTGGAAACAGCATCCATGACTCTGCTGGGCGACATCTCCCACCTCCTTTCTGCCATACAGCAATCTCCAAGCCTGTGGCCCCTCACCGTGTCCAGTGACATGTCACCCCATAGCCCTAGCCACTGCAGCCTCCTGCAGGGACCACAGTGCTGCCTCCACTCAGCAGCTGGGATGATCTTTGTAAAATGCAAATTGAGTCCCCCAGGGGCTCCCTTCTGCTCCCAGAATAAAAGCCAGAGTCTTTATCTGGGCCAGCAAGGCCGTGCCTCAGGGGGCCCCAAATGCCAGGCTGTGGCCTTGTTGATTGTGACTCCATCCTTTGCTCTGGGCTGCCTGTCTCAGGAGGCCATCCTCACAGCCCGGACCAGGTCAGTGTTCTGCTGTGTACGGTGCACCCCCTTCTTTGTTTGGATCTGTGAGTTTGTTTCCCTGAGGGCAGGGTCTGCCTCTGTGTGTGTGTGTGTGTGTGTGTGTGTATGGTACTGGGGATTGAACCCAGGAGCATTCTACCTCTGAGATACATCCCCACAGCCCTTTTTATTTTTTGTTTTGAAACAGGGTCTTGCTAGGTTGCTGAGAGTCTTGCTAAATTGCTGAGGCTGGCCTCAAACCTGTGATCTTCCTGTCTCAGCCTCCCAAGCACT
>PVJS01050172.1:0-14412 GCA_004027185.1 Glis glis | reverse complement strand
TGGTTTTCAGAAAACAAATTTTGAAAGATTCATTGAGTTGTCCAAGATCATACAGCTAGTTAGTGACAGCGTGGGGCCTAGAGCTAATACAGGTCTGGTCCTATCTCCTAATCCAGTCCTTTCATACTTTTTATAAGACACGTTGCTGACATTAATTCAATACCAATTGAATTTGGAGATACTGTCTCAGAAAAGATCAGCCCATATATTTCTGCAATCCAGTGATTAAAAAAATAGGTAACCTTGGAGGGTATAAAAAAATCACTCTGTCCTCCAAAAATCAGCCTGCCCTCCTTATTACTATGTTTTAGAAATTTCCGATTTATGGTTTTATAATGAATTAAACACATATCTTCATACTTTATGGTAGCTGGTTGTTCAAGTCACTTCTGATATGACTCAAAGAGGTTCTGAAAGAAGAGTATATCTAAGAGTATACTGAATAAAGGAGATAGGGCATGGGTGAAAGCATTGTGGGAGTTGCCAATGTAGAAACAAATTATATAGTCAGGGAAGGCTTCACAAAAATTAGAACTGGGAAGAAAATGAATAAGCATTTATAATTCACATGAAGGATACATGTGGAAAATCAGATTGTTAGCAATGTACATGGAGTCAGAGAAGTGTGAAACAGTCAAACGGTCTTATGTAAGAGGTATATTAAAGAGAGGAATGGAATGTGTAGTGTTGGAAAATAACTTGAATGACAGGTATAGTAATTAAGACTTAGTGCTTTAGGAATTAGAAATAAAATTTTGAATAAATGGGTAAAGTATGAAAATAAACCACATTTAAGAAAAATACATTGGGCATGAGGTATTGGAGGGGGAGATATTTGAGTCAGGTCAGTCAATTTAGTGTATTTTGGAGTAATCTAACCATCAAATGATAAGGGTTGGGTTAGTGAACTGACAGTGAAAACGGGATGTTTCTGTTGAATAGAACAATGGCAATGATGCCATTACCATAGAGCAAAGTTGGAAGGTGAGGGCTAGTTTAAAGGAAAACATGTAAAATATTAGGATTAGAAAGAGCTTTGGAGATGATATTATCAAACCTCCATTATAAAATTATATTCACAAGCCCATGCTAGCTGCTTATCCTGATTTCTCTTTAACACTAAGCTGTAGAATCTTAGTCGACCTTAAAGACTACATCAAATATCATTTCTTCTATACTATTTTTTATTTTCTCACCATCCTCTGAACTCTCACAAAAATGTAGTTATGCTTCTTTTATGGTATTTATCACTTTCAAACTTGCACTGTAGTAGCTTATGTATATATCTGGTCTTCCCAACAAAAATTAGCTCCTTGAAGATCCATATATGTGCTATACAAGGTGCTTTCTACTGTAATTTTCATATAATAAACTGTTGAAATAAAACAGGAAATGCCAAGTTAGTGGCAGTCAGGAGTAGAATACAGGTCTACTGACACTTGATCCAGTTTTCTTTTTACTGTACCGTAAACCAGGAAAGATCAAGTTCCTGTTAGGATGTATTAAATTTGAGGTGACAATGGGACATTTTCAAGTGGGAATATTTGTGATTAAGTTAGAGATATAGCACTAGATATTGAGTGATTGGACAGAAGAGAGACTTTTGGGTTATTTTAACATAGACAAGATCATTGGAGTTTTAAAATTGGATGAAATCAGCAGGGTGTGGTGGCTCACACCTGTAATCCCAGTACTTGGGAGGCTGAGACAGGAGGATCAAAGGTTTGAGGCCAACCTCAGCAATTTAGTGAGGCCCTCAGCAAATTAACCAGACCCTGTTTCAAAATAGGCCTGGGGGTGTAGCTCAGAGGTAGAATGCCCCTGGGTTCAATCCCTAGCAACACACACACACACACACACACACACACACACACACACACACGATGAAATCTCTGAAGTAGAAGAAAGGGAGAAAGAAAATACTGTGGTATCATGTTGAAAGTTAGAGGACAAAAGGATAAAGAAGAATCAGTGAAGAAACCAGAGAATGAGTAATTAGATGGTGGAAAGAGATCAGAATACCACACAGTAACAAAACAGCAGAGACAATTGCAATAAAGATAAGATAGTCAAAATGGCCTAACACCGAAGAGAAATTAGCACAGTTTAAAATATCCAATGAATTTAGCCACATGGGACTATTGGTGATTACTGAGAATGGTTCTGGTGGTTGATTATAAAGTAAAAAAATCAATAGGTTGATAGGAAACAAAAAATGTGGCAGAGTTACAAAATTTGCTCAACATAGCGAGGCCACGTGAATTTTGAAATGAAAGGAAGGAATTTGTGAGAAAGAAGAGATGAAGGGGAAGGTCTAAAGTATTTGTTAGAGCCAAATTCCAGGAAAATCTATAAGGATTGACATTCTGGACCAAAGCACGGTGTGTACTTTAGAGTGGAGGAGAGACATAAGCTTTGCCCCTGTTACAATTTTACCTGGAACTATCTCTGCTGAAAAGAGGACTTAAGCACCTGAAGCCTGGATAAGACTTTGGCAACTAAGGAGTCTAAGTTTGACCCTAATGAACTCCGAGAAGGCCTCAGGGATCAGATCTAGGTTTACAACCAGTTTCATTAATTAATAGCTGTGTGACATTTGGTTTAATTACTTCAGTAGCTTTCTGAACCTCACTTTCTTCACTTGTAAAATGGGGACAGTAAGTAATTTATTTGTTGAAATATAACTTGAGATAACGTTATATAAGTTATAAGAAATGTAAGTACTCAATAAAAGATAGACATTACTATTATTTTCTGAGTGACTACTCCAGGCACTGTGCAGAGACAAATCGAAATGGCTCTGCCCAGTCAGGTAATCCCAGTACTTGGGAGGCTGAGGGAGGAGGATCGCAGGTTCAAGACCAGCCTCAGCAACTTAGTGAGGCCCTTGGTAACTTAGGCTGTTGGCAACTCAGTGAGATACTGTTTCAAAATAAAAAATAAAATAAGGCTGGGGGATATATCTCAGAGATAGAATGTCCCTGGGTTCAATTCCCAGTATGAAAGAAGGAAGGATGGAGGAAGGGAGGGAGGAAAGAAGGAAGGAAGGAAGGAAGGAAGGAAGGAAGGAAGGAAGAAAGGAAGGAAGGAAGGAAGGAAGGAAGGGCTCTGCCCTCAAGAAATTCATTGACCTGTGGAGAAAGCAGACATATTAAGTGATTGCAATATATGCAGAACATAATACTGTATTTGATGAAAGCACTGAAAGTTTAGTGATACAGATGAAAGAAAAAAAGATGAGATAAATCAAACTTTATCTGGAGAAGTCAGTGAAGACTTCCTGGAGTAAGCGTTCCCTCATCTGAGTCATAGAGGATATACGTATTCTTGTCAGAATATTTAGTGCTCTGCATTTAAATGCGTTATTTACTTATGTATGTCTCCCAATAGACTGGAGCTCCTTGAAGGAAGAGTGTACCTATAAGAGAAGTCTTCTATAAATGTTGAATTGAGAAATAAAGGAATGAGTAAATGTAACCAACTGGTAAACATACTTCTATTTTTGCCCTCATCATACTGTAATAGAACTTACATATTCTATGTTCTTTGTTTTACTAAATTATGGACTACTTGATTCATTCAACAATAAGCAAACATATACTTAGAGCCTACTTTGTACCAGGTTCTGGGGATACAGAAATAAAGTAAGATACAATAATAAATGACTTATTTATACATTATTAATATAGATATTGTATCATTATATAATAATAGATGAATCTATGTTCTCAAGGGACTCAAAATTTAGTAGGACAGCTAGCCAATAGACAAATATAAAACAAGATGACAAGTGTCATAATCAGACATATACCAAGCACATAATATCAGATAATATGCTTGATGTGAGAGATACAGAGATGAATGTAACACAGTATACTATGTTGAAGCCTATCAATACATATTGGTTGAATAAATATAGATGAACAGTGTTATCCACATTACTCACAGTATAATAGAAGAAATGGACTTGTAAACACAGCAATACAGTCTCTCAGTAAATCACAAAGGGATGACTATGGTATGAATTATGGTAGGGGCAGTATAGATGAAGAAAAGTAGATGATAGGTAGAAGTAGGATAAACAAGACTTAGTGACTTATGTAGGAAATTTGTTGTGTCATTTACTGGATAAGGAAGGAAGACTGTAAAGCTTTGGGTATGTTGGGTTTGAGGTGCTCATGTAATATCTAAGTTGTAATATAGACAATATTATAGATGGGTTTTGAGCTTAGAAAAGGATCTGGATCAGGAATAGAAATGAAGACAGCATAACGTACAGATTTAAGTGGTGTGAATGGATGACCCTAGCCAGAGAGAGTGTGTAGAATGTTAGAATGATAGAAGGGTAGCGATCAAACATTTGAAGAATACCTATATTGAAGGGGTTGGCAGGAATGAAGTCCATGAAATAGATTGAGAAGGAATGGCCAGAAATGTGGCAGGAGAATCATGAGTGTGGGGTGCCAGGAAGATAAGGAAGTAGAATACTTGTAGTTGAGAATAACCATCTATCAATTTCAAACAGAGTGGCCAAGTGAGATATATGATCTATGGGATTTGTCAATTTGGAGATTGCTAGTAAATTTGGTGAAGGCATGTGTATCTTTTTAGAGGGGATTTCAGCCAAGGCTGCAAATCAGAATCATATGTGGACCTTTATCAGAGTACATACTCTTAAGTCTCACCTCCAGAGATTCTTATTCAAGAGATCTTACATGAGACCCAGAGAATCTACACTTCCAAAAAGTTTCACACTATCCTTGAATGTACTGTGCTTTCCATCACTTCTAGACACAACGAACACTAGTTTCCTGGCCTGGAGAGATGGAATATCCAATTGCCTGTCAGACATCTCCACTCATTCTCTTTTCTCTATCAAACAAAATGGAAGGTGGAGGGAAATTGCTACTTTATATATGTGGTTATTCAAAGTCTCAGGCGAAATTGTATCTATGAGTCTCAAAAAAAAAAGTGAGGGAACAATACATTTGACTATATGGGGATGGCATTTCCCACATGGAGATAAGAGTAAATGCAAATCTCTGAGGATAGGATTGCTTGGCATGTTCTGGGAAGAGCAAAGAGGTCAGCATGCCTATTCCTAAAGTGAAAGGAATGAGGAGAGACTGGTAGCAAATGAGACGTAGCAGATGACTACAACATGTAGAGTCCTGTAAACCATGTTAAAGATTTTGCACTTTACTCAGAATGAGCTGAAGAGATATTGCGGGGTTTTGTGCAGAGAGCCGATACAATATGATTTATAATTTTAAAAAGATCTCTCAGACCGCCCTGTGGAGTATAAATTAAGGAGAGGAACTTAGGTTGGAATTAGAGAAACAACGAAGAAGCTATTGCAAGAGCCCAGATGAGAGAGTAGTTAATAATAGAAGTGATCAGAAGAAAGAATTGGAAGTTTGAATTCTGGTTATATTTCATTCTATTAAAATACCTATTTTTCCACTTCAGTGAAAGACATCACTTATATTTCCCCAACACTGTGTGTGTATGTGTGTGTGTGCATGTGTATGTGTATGTTTGTCTAAGTGTACCATAATTCTCTAAGTCTCTGCAGAGAAGAGATAGCACTGCACTTAATAATATATTTGTTCTTATTGGAAAGGGAAAACTTTCTCATTTCCAACTTCCTTCACATGCCTTTTGTTTTTGATGGCCAAAATGAATTCTGTCTTTTCCTAATGTAACTTAACTTGGACCTGTCTGCATGTCCTATGAGCTCTTTATGTCCAACAGATGTGACATTTACATAGGACCGACCTCTATGATACTTAGAGGATTCTTTGAATTTTTATTTTTATGTGTCTTGTCAAACATCCTGCTGGGCCCATATTCATGTGCCAGAGTGTACCATGGAGCTGGTGAATATTTATCAAACATCTTATTTATTAAGTACATGATGCTTAGATTCTGGTACTGATACCTTCCTGCTTGTTATGGTTTGGATCTGGAATATCCCCTAAAACTTTATGTGTTGGCAATGCAGCAAGGTTCAGAGGTGGGGCATGGCTGGAGGAGGTGGATCACTGGGAGTATGCCCTTGAGGACCATATCTGTCCCTGGCCCCTTCGTGACTCTCATTCTTTCTGCTTCTGTCCATCATGAGTTGAGTAGCTTTCTTCTTCTATACCCTGCCACCAGGATGTTTATGCCTCAGAGCTGACAGACTATGGACTGGCCCTCTGAAACTGTGAGCCAAAATAATGTTTCCTCCTCTAAGTTGTTCTTATCAGGTATTTTGGTCACAGCAGCAAAAAAGCTGAATAATACACTGCTCCACATACAAACCAACATATATTTCACTTTCTTCAGCTGTATGACTTCTTTTTCTCCACATTAATCAGGAGTTTTAAAACAGGATGGGACAAGGAGATAAAGTGGGGCAAATTCCTGTGACTGTCAGGAGTTCTGAGGTAGCTGATATGTCTATGTTATATTCTCCTGAACAAGGAAGGCCAGTCAACAGCAATGAGAATTGCATTTGGTTCTGGGAGCATTTTATTTTCAGAACTGACATCCTACCCAGTACTAAATATATCCAGTCTTTTCCTTTCAAACAAGGTTCTTTCTTCCTATTAAACTTCAATTAAGCTCTCAGCTCTGTATTACAAGGTCTACTCCACCCCTCGTACCTTCATGAACTTTATTCTCTCTCTCCAGTCACCTACTCTCCTTTCTCTTGCCTCCTTGGTTTCTTCACTTTCTAGTTTTCTTTTTATTTCCTATCTCTCCTCTGCTTTCTTAGTGTCTTTCTCTATCTCACTCTGGCACTCACTCTTGATACCCCTAAAAAAAAAAGAATCCCTTAGGGACACCCCTTCCAACAGGCCAAGAGAAGACAGATGCCCAGAGACTAAAAATGAAATCTTTTGTTTGTTTATTTTAAAATGTTCCGGGCTGCCGGGCGTGGTGGCGCACGCTTGTAATCCCAGTACTTTGGGAGGCAGAGACCGGAGGATCCGGGTTCGCGGCCAGCCTCAGCTCTCTCTCTCTCTTTCCCTGTCTCTCTCTCTCTCTCTCTCCCCCCCTCTCTCTACTTAGTGAGGCCCTCCGCAACTTTGTGAGACCCGGTTTCAAAATAAAGTACAAAAAAATAGGGCCGGGGGTGTAGCGCGGAGGTAGAACGCCCCTGGGTTCAATCCCCAGTACCGCAAAAATAAATAAATAAATAAATAAAATGTTCCGGGCTAAAGATAGCTACAACTGTCTTCTTTATGTGCCAATAGGTTGACATGTAATGTTAATGACATCCTTGCGTCTCTTGAGAATTTAAAGTTCATTAATAATAAGTAATACAGATACATTGTATACTCAAAGAAATATGATATGTAGATATATACTTCAAGGAAATTGCTAAAAATCATCCTCATTTTGGTATGGGGCAACTGAGCCCAAGAAACACATGCAACTTACCTTAGGCCAAACAATGAATATATAGCATAAATAGGGCTTAAACCTAGGCACTATGACTCCAGAGCTTATACCCTTAATTTTCATGCCACATTACTTCTCCATAATAAGATTAAGGTGTGGCCGGGCGTGGTGGTGCACGCTTGTAATCCCAGTACTTGGGAGGCGGAGACAGGAGGATCCCGGTTTGCGGCCAGCCTCAGCTACTTAGTGAGGCCCTCCACAACTTAGTGAGACCCTGTTTAAAAATAAAGAATAAAAAATAGATCTGGGGTGTAGCTCAGAGGTAGAATGCCCCTGGGTTCAATCCCTGGTACCACACACAAAAAAAAGATTAAGGTGTGTTGCATGCCATCTAAAGAAAGGAAGCAGGGAAGATTAGGAAGGGTAATAGTATCTAAAATAGTTTTCAGCTGATATAAGATTGAACTCCTGTTGATTTTTGTTGTTACTAAAACATAATGTGAAGAAATTTAGAGAAACTGGAGTAAAAGATTAAATAATGGGGACATGTTTGTTTTCACTTTCTATTGCCTGTTTTGACTTAGAATTCTGAGTGTTAGACACTGACAATTTCTTTACTTTCCAGTTAGACTATGTGAGTTCATTTGGACTCAAATAATTTTTACACATATATTGCAAATTCTGTACTTATTTTAGAGGGTGAGTCGTGGGGTGGTCATATCCATACACTGGATTACCATTCTACAATAAAATAATTTGTTTTTCTCTATTATTGTTACCCAATAGCTTGTGGGATATAGATAAATGATAGATAGATAGATAATAGATAGATAGATATAGATAGATACATAGATAGAGATAGACACATAGATAGGTAGATACATAGATATAGATATGGAGATATATAGCAAACTTCCTGAGTAACTTATCTACTTCAAATACACACACATGGGCTGGGGGTGTAATTCAATGATAAAGTGCTTGCCTAGCATATGTGAGGCCCTGGGTTCAACCCCAGCACCACAAAAACTAAACAAAATAAATACACACATACCCATGCAAGATGTTAACATACAAGATAACTATATGCAATAATAAATTGCATAGCTATACACTAGGAGCAAACAATCTGAACATGAAATTAAGAAAACAATTCCATTTACAATAGCATTAAGAATAATGAAATACTAGTCAGACATGGTGGCACACACCTATAATCCCAGTACTTGGGAGGCTGAGACAGGAGGACTTCAGGTTTGTGACCAGCCTCAGCAACTTAGTGAAGCCCTCTGCAACTCAGTGAGACCCTGTTTCAAAATAAAAAAATAAAATAGAACTGGGGGTATAGCTCGGAGGTAGAATGCCCCTGGGTTCAATCTCCAGTGCCACACACACAAAAAAAGAATAATAAAATACTTAGGAATAAATTTTAAAAAGAAATTTAAGACTTCTAAACTGAAAACTACAAAACATTGTTGAAAGACATTAAAGAAATGCCTAAATAAATGGAAAGACACTTCATGTTTGTGGATAAAAAGAATTTTGTTAACATGGCAATACTCCCCAAAGTGATTTAGAAATTCAACACAATTACTATCAAAATTCTGGCTAGAGTTTTTACAAAAATTAATGAGCAAATCTTAAAATTCATATGGAAATGCATGGGCACAGAATAGCCAAAACAATCTTGAAAAGAAAGAACAAAATAAAAGCATTCAATCTTTCTGATTTCAAAACTTACTACAAAACTACAGTAATCAAGATAGTGTGGTACCGACATAAGTTTATACATATAAAGCAACATAATAGAACTGAGAGTCTAGAAATAAAACTTTGCATTCATACTCAACTGATTTTTTACAAGGGTATCAGCACAATTTAATGGGAAAAGAATCATCTTTTCAATAAATGATGCTGGAAGAACTGAACAGCCACATGCAATTGAGTGAAGTTTCACCTTACTTCAAACCATATACAAAAATTAGCTCAAAATGGATCATAGATCCAAATCTATGTGCTAACACTTCAAAACTCTTAGGAGGCATAGGAGTAAATCTTTGCGACCTTGCATTGTGCAAAGCCATCTTCAATACAAGAATACAAGTGACAAAAGCAAAAGTAGGTAAATTGCACCTCTTCAAAGTCTAAACCTTCTTTTGCCAACTATATCATCAAGAAGGTGAAAATAAGTTGGGCGTGGTGGCACACGCCTGTAATCCTAGTACTTGGGAGGCTGAGATAGGAGGATCCCAGGTTCAAGGACAGCCTCAGCAAGTAGTGAGTCTCTCAGCAACCTAAAGAGAACCTGTTTTAAAACAAAATAAATAAATACATACATAAATAAATAAAGGGTTGGGGGTGTAGCTTAGAGGTAGAATGCCCCTGGGTTCAATCCCCAGTGGCACCAAAAAAAAAAGAAGTGAAAATATAACACAAAGAATGGGAAAAAAATGCTTGCAATCATGTATCTGAAAGTAACTTGTATCTACAATAAAGAACTCTTTCAACTCAACAATAACAATGAACTGAATTGAAAGATGAGCAAAGGATTTGAAGAGAAATTTCTCCAAGGAAGACATACAAATGATCAATGTGTGAATGAAAAGATGCTTAACATCATCAGTCATTAGGAAAATGCAAATAACAACACAATTAGATGCAAATTCACACTCACTAGAATTGCTAAAATCAAAACAGACAATAACATTAGTGAGGATGTGGTGCAGTTGAAGACTCAAACCTTGCTGGTGGGATTGTAAAACGGTGCAGCTACTTAGGAAACAATTTGAAAGTTCTTCAAAATATTATACATGAAGTTATATGATCTAGCAATTCCATTTCTAGATATATATCCAAAAGAACTTTTTAAAACATGGCCTATACAAAAATATGTGCACAAATGTTTGATAGCATGGTTATTTCGAATAATTCAAAAAGAATTATAGGCTAAAGATGGGAAAACCCACCAACCAATAAGTGGATGAACAAAATGTTGTCTATCCATACAATGAAATATTTTTTGGCCATAAAAAGAATGGAGCATTGATTCTTGCTGCAACATGCATGACCTTGAAAACATCACAATAAGTGAAAGAAGCCAGACATAAAAGGGCATATATTATATATTTCAATTTATATAAAATTTCAGAATAGGCAAATCCATAAAGACAAAAAACAGATTAGTGGTTTCAGGGCCTAAGGAAGGAGAGAGTTGGAGTGACTGATAAGGGGTACAAGGTTTCTTTTTTAGTTGATGAAAATGTTCTGGTGTTGGTGATGATGATTGCACAACTCTTTGAATATACTAAAAACTACTCAACTGTGCACATTAAATGGGTAAGTTTTATTATATGTGAATTATTTCAATAAAGCTGGTTTTAAAAAGTACATCTGTGAGCCTCTTTAATACCATGCAAATAGACTCTTGACATGTATGACTCTTCACTTTGTCAGAAGCGCATGTCTCTGTTGAACATTTCAATTATTGTCAGATTTCTGGTATTATAAACACTGCTGCATCAAATATCATTTACATATATTTTGGGGTATTTGTATTAATATGTTTATGGGATAAATTTCTAAATTAAAAATTCTGGGACAAAGAATACACGTATATTTATTTTGATAAATATTGTCAAACTGCTCTCCAAACAGCTTACACCAACTTACCCTACCACCAGGAATCTAGGAGAATCTTCATTTCTTCACACTTTTTGAAGTTTTTTTTTACTTTAAATTTTTTATTATTATTATTGGTGCATTGTAATCATACAACATGATGAAGTTCAGAGGATAGAGACATACGTGCACACAGCACTCGGTGAGTTTCCCCTCAGCTCCCATCCCACTCCCTCACCCTTCCTGTGCACGCCATTAATATTGGCATTGAAGAATTTGTGTATGTATGTCATGTCCACTGAAGTGTTTCCTTCATCGAGTCTCTCTCCCTTCACCCACCTCCCTCCCTTAGGCCCCCTCCATTACTCTACTAGGGTTTTTCCTCCTTTATCTAGAATGCCTCCGGTATCCCAATTTCTCCCTAGCTTCCACATATGAGGGAAAACACCCGACCTTTCACTTTTTGTGACTGACTAATCTCACTTAGCACAATATTCTCCAGTTCCATCCATTTCTCTGCAAATGACATGATTTCTTTTTGTCCTGGGAATTGAACCCAGAGGCATTCTAACTCCAAGCTACACCCCCAGCCCAATTTTATTTCTTATTTGGAAAAAAGGTCTCACTAGGTTGCTGAGGCTTGCTTTGAACCTGTGATCCTCCTATCTCAGCTTCCCAAGTACTAGGATTACAAGCATGCACCACCACACCCAGCTCCAAATGACATGATTTTGTTCTTTATGGCTAAGTAGAATTCCATTGTGTATATATCCCACAATTTTGTAATTCATTCATCTGTTGATGGACACCTAGGCTGGTTCCATAATTTGGCTATTATGAATTATGCTGCTATAAACATAGATATGCATGTTTTACTATGGTGGTTTGATTTCAATTCCTTTGGGTAGATACCCAGGAGTGGTATAGCTGAGTCATACGGTAGCTTCATTCCCATTCTTCTGAGGACCCTCCACGCTGATCTCCAAAGTGGCTGCACTAATTTGCAATCCCACCAACAGTGTATTAGAGTTCCTACTTCCCCACATCCTCACCAGCATTTGTTATTGTGTTTTTAATGATTGCCATTCTAATTGGGGTTTTTAATAATTGCCATTCTAATTGGGGTTAGGTGAAATATCAGTATAGTTTTTATTTGCATCTCTGATTGGTAATGATGTTGAACATTTTTTCATATATTTATTGGCCATTTGTATTTCTTCTTTTGTGAGGTGTCTATTTAGTTCACTTGCCCATTTTTTATTGTTTTTTTGGTGGTGAGTTTCTTGAGTTCTTGGTATATTCTAGATATTAGTCCTCTATCAGAGGAGTAGCTGGCAAAGATCTTCTCCCATTCTGTTGGCTCTCTATTAATGTTCTTGATAGTTTTCTTTGCTGCACAGAAGCTCCTAAATTTAATACAATGCCACTTATTATCCTCACTTTAATTTCTTGTGCCTTTGGGGTCTTATTGAGGAAGTCTTTTTATCAGTGCCTATATATATGTTGGAGCATTGGTTCTATGCCCTCTTCTAGTAACTGCAAAGTCTCTGGTCTAATTTCCAGGTCTTTGATCCATCTTGAATTGACTCTTGTGCAGGGTGAGAAGGTGGGATTTATTTCCATTTTTCTACATATGAATAGCCAGTTTTGCCAACACCATTTGTAGAAAACCACTTTTTTCGAGCGTATGCTTTTGGCCCCTTTGTAAAAAATCAATTGGTTTTAAGTGTGTGGATTTTTTTTTCGGAATCTTCTATTCTGTTCCATTGGTCTATGTGTCTGTTTGTATGCCAATACTATGCTGTTTTTATGCTATGGCTCTGTAGTATAGTTTGCAGTCAGGTATTGTGATGCCTCCTGCATGGTTCTTGCTGCTGAGAACTGTTTTGTCTATTCTGAGTCTTTTGTATTATATATAATTTTATAAATTGTTGTATTACATGTAATTGTATTATATATAACTTGTATACACAGTGCTGTAACAAATATCATTTACATATATTTTGGGGTATTTGTGTCAATAAGTCTATAGGTTAAATTTCTAAATTAAAAATGCTGGGACAAAGAATACATGTATTTTTATTCTGATTAATACTCCTGAACTGCTCTCCAAACAGTTACACCAACTTACCCTACCACCAGGAATTTAGGAGAATCTTCATTTATATATATATATATATATTTTTTTTTTTTTTTGCGGTACTGGGGATTGAACCCAGGGGCGTTCTACTTCTGTGCTACACCCCCGGCCCTATTTTTTTATACTTTATTTTGAAACTGGGTCTCACGAAGTTGCGGAGGGCCTCACGAGAGAGAGAGAGAGAGAGCGAGATAGCTGAGGCTGGCCGAGAACCCGGATCCTCCAGTCTCCGCCTCCCAAAGTACTGGGATTACAAGCATGCGCCACCACGCTGGCTTTTTTATATGCTTGATAACTAAGTATATTATCAAATTTATTGATCTTGTTCCACTTGAAAAGTAAAAAATATATCTTGGGTTTTAAAAAATATGTGTGAAATTCAGCACTTTTATAAATTTTGGCTATATGTCTCACTTTGAGAAATGTACTTTCATGTTCTCTATCCATTTTTCTATTGAGTTACTTTTCATTATGGGCCTGAAAAAACTTAATGGATACATTTAACTATAAAGGGTAATATATAAGTATTAAGGAAATTAGATCTCTGACATTAATTTTTATCAGTTTGCAATTGACCTTTTAACTTAATTTCTAATACGTTGTGCTATGCAAATGTTTTAAATTGCTATGTAGTCAAATGCATCAATTTTTATAAGAAACCTAACACACAATACTTGTATTTATGTATATATTTCAATACACATACAAAATCATTTCCACTGTGGGATTGTGGAATGTATGTTTTGTGCCTTATCTTCCCATACTTTCTTTTAGTACTTTGTACATTTTTATGATTTAATCTTTTTTGATAAATCTTTGATCCATTTGGGTTTATTTTAGTGTAGGGATAAGTTAGTGATCCAGCAGAGCCACCCCATAGGGATAAGTATCTTATGTGCTGCACAAAAATGCCTGGAATAGGATATTCTCTTTGACTTTAGAGTTTAATTTTTTTTTAAATCAGGATCCATCTAGGCATGAATCATTCTTCCCATTATTCCTTTTTGAAACTTGGTGGCTCTTTCAATCTGAAGACTCAAGTCATTCTACAGTTTAAGAAAAATTTAACCCAAATTTAGCCTTTGATTCCTTCTTCCCACATTTCCTTCCTTCCTTCCTTCCTTCCTTCCTTCCTTCCTTCCTTCCTTTCTTTCTTCTTTCCCTTCCCATCCCTTACCTTCTTTTCCAATGCTCATTAAATAGACATTGGGTTATTATAAAGATCTATATGTCTCTTACTTTTAAAATAATTTTCCTTTGGT
>PVJS01050170.1:0-14413 GCA_004027185.1 Glis glis | reverse complement strand
GTGGTACCGGGAATTGAACCCAGGGGCGTTCTACCTCTGGGCTACACCCCCGGCCCTATTTTTTATCCTTTATTTTGAAACTGGGTCTCACGAAGTTGCGGAGGGCCTCACTAAGTAGCTGAGGCTGGCCGTGAACCTGGATCCTCCAGTCTCCGCCTCCCAAGTACTGGGATTACAAGCGTGCGCCACCATGCCTGGCCTCACACGTGTTTTCTCATAATAAGACTGGGGTTTGCAGTGAGTTGGAGAGAGCTGGCTCTTTTCCTTTGTCAGTTTTTGGTTTTATTTGTGGGATCCTGGCTGGTTCCTTGGCTGCTCAAACGTTCCCCTTCTAGGAAGAGAAAATTATTAACTTGCACGCCTGAGGATTCTTCTCTGTCTTGATCTGAGGGGGCGGGAGAGGTGAGGCCAGTGTGACTTGGATCCTGGGTGCCGATGGGTGCCAGAGTCATTTTGGATGCCATATTGCTCGTCCCTGCCCACATAGGTGTCTGGAGCTAAAGCCAGATAACCGGACGGCACTGATGGCGCTGGCCGTAAGCTTCACCAACGAGTCCCTGCAGCGACAGGCCTGTGAAACCCTGCGTGACTGGCTGCGCTACACACCAGCCTATGCCCACCTGGTGGCACCCGGTGAAGAGGGGGCTGGTGGGGCAGGGCTGGGCCCCAGCAAGCGTGTCTTGGGATCGCTGTTGTCTGAGTGAGTGTGAGGGGTCCCTAGGGTGAGGAATCGTGACCCGAGTCCCAGCAGGGATGTGGTCTTGATTTTGGAAGTTTTGATAGTTGAGACCCAAGGGCCTGGGATTGGGCTGGGAAACCCAGGAGCGACTTGAGGAAGGTCTGCATTCTACCTTGCAGTGCTGGGAGCAAACAGAAAAACAGGCTTCGAAGTTGGAATTTGGGAGTAGGGAGAGGACGGATACATTGATGAATCTTGGGGATATGTTGACTTTTCTTTTGCGGTACTGGGATCGAACTCAGGTGCATTTTACCTCTGAGCTACACCCCCAGCCCTGTTTTTTATTCTTTATTTTGAAACAGGGTCTCACTAAGTTGCGGAGGGTCTCACTAAGTAGCTGAGGCTGGCTGCCAACCCGGATCCTCCAGTCTCAGCCTCCCAAGTACTGGGATTACAAGTGTGCGCCACCACACCCGGCTTGATATGTTGACATTTTAAGGAATTATTTGGGGGGTAGGAATGTAGTTATCTCTATCTACCTACTTTTTGTGTGTTTTTCCCTCCTTACCCAGCTCCCTGTTTCTTGAAGTAAAAGAGCTCTTCCTGGCAGCCGTGCGCCTGGACCCTTCATCCATCGACCCTGACGTGCAGTGTGGCTTGGGAGTCCTCTTCAACCTGAGCGGGGAGTATGACAAGGCCGTGGACTGCTTCACAGCTGCCCTCAGTGTCCGTCCCAATGTGAGCCTCTGGGAAGGAACGGAAATGGGGCTTGACTCTGCACCTGCTGATCAATCGCTTGTGCGCGGGACAGCGCGCTCCAGTGTTGAGGCACTGATGGCCTTGGCAGGGCTGGGGAAGGAGGGTGGGAGTGCAGGCTCACCTGGATGCAGGAGTCTGGTGGGGTGAGGGGTGCACTGTGGCCACGCCATGCACTGCCGAGGAGATAGAGTGGGGTAGGAACACCCATCAGCTAAGCAGAGTAGCGAAGCAGGGGGAGGAACGGGCAGAACTTGATGGAGCCTAGCTCATGTCCCCAGTCCTCCTCCATCCCTTTCCCAGGACTATTTGCTGTGGAATAAGCTGGGGGCCACCCTGGCCAACGGGAACCAGAGTGAAGAAGCAGTGGCTGCCTACCGCCGGGCCCTCGAGCTGCAGCCGGGCTACATCCGGTCTCGCTACAACCTGGGCATCAGCTGCATCAACCTAGGGGCTCACCGGTGAGCACCTTCTGCCTCCCGCCCTTGGCCCTGGCCACTCCTTCTCAGAGCTGTCACGTGGCTAACTGACCCCAGCTTGCTCCCTCCCCAAGCCAGCTGACCTGCTCACATCTCTCATCCCTCTGCTTCCCCACAGGGAGGCCGTGGAGCACTTTCTGGAGGCCCTGAACATGCAGAGGAAGAGCCGGGGCCCTCGGGGCAAGGGGGGTGCCATGTCTGAGAACATCTGGAGCACCCTGCGCTTGGCTCTGTCTATGTTAGGCCAGAGCGATGCCTACGGGGCGGCTGACGCCCGGGATCTGTCTGCCCTCCTCGCCATGTTTGGCCTGCCCCAGTGACAGTGGGATGGGCTGCCCTGCGAGTGTCTGCTGGGAGGGGTCCCCGCCCTGGATGACTCCCTCTCCCCCAGTGGGCCTACCAAGGGGGCGGGCTGATGACCACACGCGGCGCAGCCTCCCAGGAGCTGCCTCGGTGCAGGGGTGGATGGTCTGTGTTCTGGTCCTACGTAATTGTAGGGAAGTGAGCTGTTGTCCAAGTCCCTTGGTCATTGAGGGGTGGTGCAGCCAGCACAGATCTCTCTCTGCTCATCACGCCCTTTCTTGGTGCTGCTTTTTGGGTAGGACCCAACGATAGAGGGTAACTTGTCATCAGCTACCACTTCTGATAGGGTCTACCACATTTATAATGTCTGTTTTTTTCCCCACTTGTACTGGGAATTGGTGATAGTGCAGTTTCTTTGGGCAGCCTTGTGTGAGAGGTTCTGGGCTGCACAGCTCTAGCCATGGCTCTTTCTGGGACATGCTGTGTTAGGAGCTGGTCTGTTGGGTTGAGATGTCAGTTTGGCCCTGCAGAGCTGAGTTTTGGTGGTGCTCATGGTTTGGCCATACTTGGACCTCTCCTGGCTGTGAGCTTGTCTTCCCTGCAGTGTCCTCATCACAGGTCCTCAGGAGCGCCAGGCCAGCTGCTGCAGAGTTAGGGTGTGGGGTAGGAGGAAGGCCTGGAGGGGCTAGGTGGGATCAGATCCAGGGCTGTGTCCTGGGCAGCAGTCCTCCTCTTAGGAAGATTTGTGAGTGGGACTTGAGCTAACTCTTATAGAAAGTTGGTTTGGAAATTGCAATCTTGCCAAATTCCTAGCAAAGAAGGGGGTCCAGTGTTACCATAAGCCTTTGCTGTACTTCTTGAAATGTTTCTAGGGGAGACTGTTGAGAAGCCCTTCCCTCTGTCACCTCCACACAGTGAGGATTGAGGGAAGCTGTGTGGCTACAGCATGGCTTCTCAGCGTCCCCAGCATGGGGAAATACTCTAACCCCAGAAGTGACTGCTAAGCCTCTTGCCTTGTCTCCAGTAGCTAATGATCAGAGAGATTTTTTTTTTAATTACCATGGTCCCAAGGTTCCATCCTGAAATTTATTTTTCTTTGTATGAATATGTGTAAATGATTTAAAAATAAAACTGTAAAATATTTGTATGAAGAATAAATGGAACTGGTGTGGGCATGAGTTCCGTTGCTGGTCATGAAGTTGGGGTGGAGGGATGTGTGTTGACGTTTGGAAGATTGGTATTCAACAGTTTTTCTCTTTTTATCCTCCACATTCTTGTTGGTATATTGATTACCTGTTCATTTCTCCACTGTTTTGAGCACCTCGTATCTGCTCTGTACTGTGGAGAAGATGGACAAGACCGCACTGTTCATGAGGTTTGTGGGTTGGCAGGAGAGAGGGATGTTTTAACAGTCATGAATTTCCACATTTGTGTTACTATCACCCAGGAAAACATGTGATGATGTATAATCACTAGGTTGTTTTGTATTATGAATTACGTGGGGGATTTTGATTGTTTTTTCAAGGCTTAGAGTGTAAAGGTTTTCATCTGGCTCTGCCTAGTCTCCTCAGGAATTGTATCAAGAGCCATATCAAGATGGGCATCTGTCTTGAGGAAAAATTTAAAATACAGTCAAATGTGTATTTGGAGATAGATGTCCATGACCACGTTACAATAGAAAAAGTCTATCAGAGAACTGGTTCAGTAAACTGGTTCCAGACAGTGAAATATTTAGCTATTTAATATTTATTGTCAATTTCCAATGACAACAAATGCTAACAGTAGAATAAAGGGGAAAAGGGTTAGCAAATTGTTTAAAGATTATCTCAAGGAAAAAATGCACAGAAAAGAGAATAAGGAAATATCCTAGTATACTAAACATATGATTACAAGGATTTCTCATTGTGTTTCTTTGTAGTTTCCAAACTTTGTGAATGCATGTGTAATACTTTTCTAGAAAAGGAAATTGAAGAAAACACCGTGGGGGAGGGGGACAGGAGGCAGCAGTGCCATCTCTCACCACCTGGGTGATTACAGGGTCACCGGGTCCTGGGCTTGGAAGGGTGGCGTTGCAAAGCATAGGCCTGGAGTGGGTTTGTCGGGTGGAGGCAGCAATTTCGACACCACAGAGAAGAGAGGAGAAATCTGGCTGAGTAAAAGGCTTAAGAATTGAGCTCATGTTGCTGGATGCTGGACATGGTGGCACATACCTATAATCCTAGCTACTCATGAGGCTGAGGCAGGAAGATCAGAAGTTCGAGGTCAGCCTGGGCAACTTACTAAGACCTTGTCTCAAAAATAAAAGAAAAGGGGCTGGGGATTTAGCTCAGTGGTAGAGCACTTGTCTAGCATGTGCAAGGCCCTGGGTTCAATATCCAGTACCGCAAAACAACAAAAGCTAATGCCTGCCGGGTATGGTGGCGCATGCTTGTAATCCCAGTACTTTGGGAGGTGGAGACCGGAGGATCCGGGTTCGAGGCCAGCCTCAGCTCTCTCTCTCTCTCTCTCTCCCTGTCTCTCTCTCTCTCTCTCTCTCAGTGAGGCCCTCCGCAATTTCGTGAGACCCGGTTTCAAAATAAAGTATAAAAAATAGGGCCGGGGGTGTAGCGCGGAGGTAGAACGCCCCTGGGTTCAATCCCCGGTACTGCAAAAAAAAAAAAAAAAAAAGTTAATGCCTGGGTAAAGCTGGTCTCCAGGTTCACCTGCTCCACCTGCCCTTGGTCTTGTGAAGGTGTCCAAGACATCGCATTTCTTGCATGGTCAATGCCAGGTGCATCTGAATCCAAATCAAATTCAGCAGCATTTCCTGAGCCCCGCCACGTGCCGAGCACCAGGATACAATTCACAAGGCCAGCCAGCCCCTCTTTCATCACTGTCTACATCGCTAGTTGGGGAGGAGAATGCCCAAGGAAGAATTGCAGTTGTAAGTGCTGTGAAACAATCCGGAGGGCTTGATGCATCAGAGAGCAGAGGGGAGGCTCTGTGGGCAGCATTAGGGTGGTCAGGAAAGGCCTCTCAGGCGAGCTGCGCAGCCAGCTGCCATGGGAGTTCTATGGAGGAGCCGTCCAGGTCCTGGGGAGCAAATGCGAAAGCTCTGGTCCAAGGTTAAAAGTTCTGTCACTTCACACAAGGAGACGAGCATAGGGAGTAAGGGCAGGAGTAGCAGACCTGCGCCCCATCCTGTCCCCTTTCCCCTCACAGCCAGGTTTCTCCAGGGCAGGCCGTGCTCCTGCCTCTGCTCACGGTCATTCCGTTCACATCTACCGTGCTGTTTCTTGTGCTCACCACACACAAACTGCTTTGCTGAGGTTATCCGTGGCTTCACTTACTGCCAACGTCAACAGGCCCATTTCTTTCTGATCCTGCTTGACCTAATGGTGGCATTTGAGCCAGAGGCAGCTCTGCCACTCCTGTTTGTGCAGGTTGTGCACTGCATAATTCTGGGGGTGTGGGGGTGCCAGTAACATGTCCATATGAGTGGAGCTCTGCGCTGTTGTGTGGCTGTCCTCAGTGGCCCTGCATCGATGACCACTCTTTCTTCAACCTCCCCCGCTGTTATTTCTTCTTCCCCAGGGCCTCTCCTTTATATGCCCATCTGTTCCGTGGATGTTGATGCTCCTCTGGGCTCAGTGCTTGTCCTGCTCTTTTGTTTTATGGGGTCCCTTGGTGGCCCCATCTATACCTGTGGCTATAACTACTATTTGAATGCTGATCACAGTCCAACTCAGTCTCTACCGCAGGTCTTAGACACATGCCACAGTATGTTCTGTCTCTCCCATGTGGATGTTCCCCAAGTACCTCCTTGTACTCAACAAATTCAAACCAGGAATATCCTCCCCAGGTTCTCATTTTGTGAATTAATGGAGCCATATGAGGAGAAAACAGAATGAATCTGGACTCCTTCTTGCTCTCTTAATACTCCTGTAGTCACCCAGTCCTGCACCATCTGCCTCCTCCGTACGGCTCACAAGGGTCACCTAATCTCTGCCCCTTTGTTACTACCCTTGTTTAGGGGCTCGTCATCTTGGGAAGCTTTGTCTTTTTTTTCTCTCATTCACCCTTGACTCCTCATCACCAGAACTAATGTTCTTGTATATGACATGTGCTCTTTTACCTCTGACTTCTCACAATTGTGTATGACCTTCAGAATGTAATCAGTGCCTACCGAATGGACTTGATGCACACCGGAGCTGTGGGGTGAAGTCGGGAAACGGCAAAGAAGCCCGTCCCTGTGTGGGGTGATGTTCTGATTCTCCCTCGTCAGAGAAGAGGAAATGAAGTGCTTGAACACTGTGCCTTTCCCCAAGGGAAAGTGCCCTGAGACCAAGATATAGGACCCATGCTTTTCTAGAAGGCTCTGCTAGGCCGGGCGTGGTGGCACACTCTTGTAATCCCAGTACTTGGGAGGCAGAGACCGGAGGATCCGGGGCCGCGGCCAGCCTCAGCTACTTAGTGAGGCCCTCCACAACCTAGTGAGACCCGGTTTCAAAATAAGGAATAAAAAAATATAGGGCTGGGGGTGTAGCGCGGAGGTAGAATGCCCCTGTGTCCAATCCCTGTACCGAAAAAAAAAAAACAACAACTTCGGAATAGCAGGAAACCCTGGTCAGCCACTCTTCGCATGGGAGGGAGAACACAGCTCTCGGAGGGGACCTTGCAGGCGTGCCCTGCGCTGAGGCTCCTCAGTGCACAGGCTCGGCATCGGCAGTCAGCTGGTAGCAGGAAGAAGCGTGGTGCCAGGAAGTGGTGGCTTTAGAGACCAGGACCGCAGCTTGGCAACAGAGCTTACGTACAGGTAGTGAGGAGACCCGATGCTGAGTGCCTAAGAGACAGCACGCTGAGGTGGTGCCAGGAGGAGGGTCAGCGTTGCCATGACCACCACTGGCATCCTGGAGTGAGCAGCTTTCAGGTGCATGGGTGTCGCACCTTTGTCAGCCCTGCTTTTATTTGCATAGGCCTGAAAGAGGGAGTGTATAAGAGTAGAACTCAGCCATGGCTGTGACCAATTGAAAAGACAATCAGAAGGGGACAACACACACACACACACACACACACACACACACACACACACGCAGCACGCACAACACTCACAGTAGGGAATTCTTCCTTGTGACTTCCCTATTGAAAATGCAATCAACAGGAAAGGAGGATGCTCATTCTGAGAAGCAGTTAATGTCTGAAGAAATCAAGCAAAAATACAGACATAGAGAAGACAGGAGGGAGAAAACGAGGGACTAGGACAGATCTGGGAACCTTATGCACAAAACAACAGAAGCTCCAAAAGGAGAAGAAGAACTGAGCGAGTGAGTTAAATGAAAACTTGAAATTGTTCCTGAGCTCAAGGAGTTCCATACAAGACTAGGGAATGTGGGCTCCCGAGCATCAGGGGGATGATAGGATTCTGGAATAGCAGAGGCTGTGTGGAGGTGCTTAACCCCTGACAAGGTGGGCATAATTACCATGATAAATGGTAAGATTGGCCAGATGCAGTGGTGTGCGTGGGAGGCTGAGACAGGAGGACTGCAGGCTCAAGGCCAGCCTCAGCAAGTTAGTGAGACCCTGTTTCAAAATAAAATAATAAAAAGGGCTGGGGATGTAGCTTGAAGATAGAGTGCCCCCGGGCTCAATCCCCAGTACAGCAGCAACAAGATGGATGGTAAGATCGGGGTGAGGACCAGGGGACCTTGACCCATAGGAGACTACTGTGAAGGGTTCATAGACCACGGTGCTCCTGAGAGCGAGAAAGGCAGGCAGCTAATGAAGGCACTGGACAAGACTGGTGTCAGCCACCACAGTGGAGCCACGACCCTTTGCCCAGTGCAAGATCTGCATCAGTTACTGACTGAAGGGGAGGCGAGGTCTCTGAAAAGAAGCCTGTGGTACCACGAGTATATTCAGTAACACCCTTCAAATCCTCCGTAAAGGACCCATGGCCACATAGCAGAGTAACCGAGGAGGAAAGGAGCGCCAGGCCCTCAAGGGACCTAAAATGCCGCACGACCTTGCCTGATGAGCGGAAGCCTGGAGCAGATGGAGTCCTGGCCCAAGTCCTCACAGTGTGGTTGTTTCTTTCAAACTTTAGCTTTTCTTGACTAATAGTTATTATAACTAAAAGCATCACTCCCTTCAGTTTCCCAGACTGGAAACCTTAGTTTCCAACTTTCCCTCATTCCCATATCCCATCAGTTTTTAAATTATAACTGAACTTGAGAAATTCATTTTATTTTTTGTGGCACTGGGGGTTGAATCCAGGGGCATTCTACCTCTGAGCTACACCCCCAAGCCCTATTTTATTTTTTATTTTGAAATAGGGCCTCACTTAGTAGCTGAGGCTGGCCGCGAACCTGTGATCCTCCTGTCTCAGCCTCCCAAGTACTGGAATTACAGGTGTGCACCACCATGCCCGGCTAAAATTCATTGTTTAAAATTATTATGTAAAGCTGGGTGTAGTGGCGCACGCCTGTAATCCCAGTACTTGGGAGGCTGAGACTGGAGGATAGCAGGTTCAAGGACAGCCTCAGCAAGTACTGAGACTGTCTTCAACCTAGCAAGACCCTGTTTCAAAATAAAAAAAAATAGGACTGGGGAGTGTAGCTCAGAGGTAGAATGCCCCTGGGTTCAATACCCAGTATCACACATACACAAAAATACTATGTAGCATTTGACACATTTAACCTAACATGTAATTTATTTTATTTTATTTTATTTTTTGTGGTACTGGGGATTGAACCCAGGGGCATTCTACCTCCGAGCTACACCCCCAGCCCTATTTTTTTTATTCTTTATTTTGAAACAGAGTCCCACTAAATTGTGGAGGGCCTCATTAAGTAGTGAGACTGGCTGCGAACCTGAGATCCTCCTGTCTCAGTCTCCCAAGTACTGGAATTACAGCGTGCACCACCACACCCGGTGCTACAAAAAATTCTTTCGGTTTGTAGCTTGTCTTTTCATTTACTTTCTGTGGGTTTTTTTTTTTTTTTTTTTGGTACCGTGGATTGAACCAAGGGCATTCTACCTCCAAGCTGCACCCACAACGCTTCTGAAACATGCTGAGAGCCTCTCTAAGTTGCCAAGGCTGGCTTTGAACCTGCGATCTCCTGTTTCAGCCTCCCAAGTACTGGGATTACAAGCGTGTGCCACCACGCCCAGCTGTAGTCATTTCTTTAGACACATTCAGCCTCTGCAGACACTACTACTTCTGAATCAAAAGTCTGGCGTTCCCTTGGGATCCTGAAATCATCTTGGGTTCTTTTCTCTACTCACCATCTTAAGCGTTCATAGAGGAAAAACGGACTTTCATTTGCTCAGACAATAGATGAGAATTATTAAATCTTGGGCGCACTCACAAGCAGCTTGTATTTAAAAAAAAAATATATAAATAGTTGAATTAGGGGAAAAACTCCACCCACAATCTCAGGATAAAACACGTAAAAAGTTTGACCCAGGATTCCGGGCACACTGGGCTTTATCCTAGCTGCTCAGGCCATGGGGTCCCGCCTATGGCTGTATCTTTCTACTCTAAGCTCTACTCTGGTTGAGGTTTTCTAGCAATCTCACCCCCCGATCCCCGATGAGTGGCTTAATCTAAATGTCACAAAGATGGCTGGGGACATAGCTCAGTTGTAGAGCACTTGCCTAGCATGCAGGAGGCCCTGGGTTCTATTCCCACCACCACAAAAGAAAAAATCAAACAAAACCACCACCACCAAAATGCCCCCAAACAAACAAACAAACAAACAAACAAACCCTAAAACAACAAATCACTAATTTCATGACTAATATGTCATGAAAGAAACTTCCTGCCTCAGGCTGAGCTAACATGTCCAACTCAATAAAATTTCCAAATAGTGGGGCGTGGTGGCACACTCCCTGTACTTGGGAGGCTGAGGCAGGAGGATTGTAGGCTTGATGGAGGCCAGCCTCAGCAACTTAGTGAAACTCTGATTCAAAATAAAAATATTTTTAAAAAAGAGCTTGTGGGTGTAGCTCGGAGGTGGAATGCCTCTGGGTTTAATCCCCAGTAAAAATAAAATAAGCCGGGCATGGTGGCGCACGCTTGTAATCCCAGTACTTTGGGAGGCGGAGACCGGAGGATCCGGGTTCGCGGCCAACCTCAGCGCGCATGCGCGCGCGCACAATCGATAGATCGATCTATCTTTCTCCTCTCCCTCTCTCTCTCTCTCTCTCTCTCTCTCTACCTAGTGAGGCCCTCCGCAACTCCGTGAGACCCGGTTTCAAAAATAAAGCATAAAAAAGTAGGGCCGGGGGCGTAGCGCGGAGGTAGAACGCCCCTGCATTCAATCCCCAGTACCGCCCCCCCCAAAAATTAATAAATAATAAAATAAAATAAAATAAAATAAGATAAAATAATAAAATAAAATAAATAAAATAAAATAAAAAATAAACAGTCATTCCAAGAGGAAAACGTTAAGCGACATTTCCTCACATTTTGTATAGGCTTCATCAGTTCAAAACGTTCTGTGCTTACTCCACCAATAATGTCTGGCTTCTACCACTAAGCAGCAAAAACTGTCACCACCACCATTCTTATGTTGGCAGTTCTCATGCTTTTCTTTTTTTCTTTTTCTTTTATACTTTTGTATTTTATTTTATTTTGTTATGGGGTACAAAGTGATATTATGATTTTAGAATAAAATGTGATATGATTCTATTAAGCTAAGTAACATGTCCTACACCTCAAATATTCAACATGTTTTGTGTGATGACAACATTTGAAATTTACTCCTAGCAACGCTGATGATTCTCAGAGCCACAGCGTCCTAACTTTCTGGGACCGTGTTAGAAGGAAGCATTACGGAATCATTATTCACTTTTCACGGCTTTTCAGCTTAATCAACTAGTCAGAGGTGCCGTTTTTATTTTATATTAGAAAAATAGCCTAAATTCCTTTGTTTGAGCCAATGATCCAACAGCACAGAAGCAAACATTCATGTGCATGTGCTCCAATAAAGAGAATTTTGGTGCAGCCAACCTTGGGTCACCAGCAGATGGCGCCAAAGGACCTTAGTAACAGTCAACAGATTTGTTACTTACTAATGTAGTATAGAAGAAATAATTAGGTAGAAAGGAACCAGAAAAGAGAAATAAAATATAGCTTATTAATATCAGAACCTGGTACTAAAGTTCCTCATACCTTTACTCCCCAACATGTTCTCTTTCCCAGGCCTCTCTTTCCCAGATTCTTGAGAAATCTGTCAATCTAAAGTTAATAAAACAAATAAAACCCTATAATTGCCCTTTGCACTAACAAGACAGATATATCTTGAGAAACCTATAATTTACAGGACTTTCCAGCTTCTCTATTGATCATATAACAGACACCACGGTTGGTCTGAGGATCCTGAGGATCACCAGACCGCCAGAAACTGCCTTGTGACCACCGGACTGGCGTCACCCTCACATACCTTCCCATACCCACCCATCACCAAGTTCTTTTTTTTTTTGGTGGTACTGGGGATGGAACCCAGGGGCATTCTACCTCCAAGCTACACCACCAGCCCGGTTTTATATTTTATTTGGAAACAGGGTCTCATTAAGTTGCTGACAGCCTCACTAAGTTGCTGAGGCTGGCTTCGAACCTGTGATCCTCCTATCTCAGCCTCCCAAGTACTAGGATTACAAGCATGCGCCACCACGCCTGGCTCTCCAGGTTCACTTTAAAAGAAGAACTATGAACCCCTAAAGGCACCTCTCTCACATTTGAGGTGGCTCATTTTCTCCTTGAATGTGTATTTTTTGTTTTCCTAAATAAATATTTATGTCTCTGATTGGTGCGTGCTCAAGTTCTTTTCCATCACGTAAACCAAGGACTCTGCCAATCTTGAGTTGAGGAATCAACCCTTCTCCCACGACACTACCATCTCTAGGAATAATCTACTTTTCCCTCCACTTTTAAAAAATTGAGATGGAGTTTCCCTATATTTCCCAGGCTGATCTCAACCTCCTGGGCTCAAGCAATCTTCCCACCTCAGTCTCTTGTGGCACACACCCCACATCCTCCTCCATGTCTAATTTAGAAGGGCTTAGTGTATGGGTAGTGGTTAACAGCATAGACTCAGGAGTCAGACTGCCCAGCTTTATAATGCCACATCTGCTAGTTGGATGACCTGGGATGAGTTATTTAACTTGGTTTTCCTCTTTGTAGCATAGAAACATTAATAAAAATCCTATTTCCTAGGGTAGTTGTTCAGATTAGATAAAGGAAGAGTTAGTGGTACATAATGATTTTTCAAAGTGTTAGCTGTCACTTGCTGAAACACATCCCCTCAGCCCCACCCCATATCTCCATATCCCATCAAATCCTGTTGTGTTGCTGCCTTTCCTTTAATCCACACCTATGTTCCATGGGAAGCTTCCTATGACCAACTGACTACGAAAAAAAAATCAGGTCTGATCTACGGATGGTTCTGATGATATGCTGGTACCAACTAAAAGTGGATAACCACACCTGCCGCGCCCGCGCAGCCTGGGCCGAGTGTCTGCGGAGGGTGTCGGGATTGATCATACAGCAACACGAGCTTGAGGTTGAAGGCTTTTTATTGCTTTCCAAGGTCAGGTTTTATACCCTAGTCCTGTGAAGGGAGGGGAGCTCCGGAAAGAGGCGGTTAGTCACAAGCCAGGGTTCAAGGCACGGTCACGGTGTTCTCGGAACAGCTTATGCAAACATCTTGCTCACCACACGTTTTCATAACGGCTGTTGGGGCCTGTGGGAGTGTCAGGGCCATCTTGTTCCCACAATTCCCCCTTTTTTATTTTATATGAGGTGCCCCTGTCTTAGGTCACATGGGTTAGACCTTCCCCTCACCCGTCATTGGAGGACCCTGATCTCCTGTCTTAGGCGGGGCGGCTTCCCATGAGTTGCCTGTCATGGGGGTCACCTCATTATCTGTGGAGCATTTGCACCCACACCTGATGGCTGCCGGGGGGAGCCATGGGTGAGACTGAGCAGAACTTGTCTATGAACTTGTTCCTTTCGCCTGAAGGTTTGTCGGACCTTGCACAGAGCAAAAAGCCCGAGACCGGCCAGGAGTAACCCGAGGATGGCGAAGGACATAGCGCCCCCCCATCGCTGCACCCAACCCCCCAAATGGGCCTTGGCATTCCACCATTCCTCTCCCGTAACGGCGACAATTCTGGTCTGATTAATAGCTATAATCTGATGGGTCAGAGCACTAGTAAAATTTACAAAGGATGCATTCCAGGGTCCATTCATGTACTGATTAAGCCTTCTCACTTTCAGGGTAACATTCTTCACAGGAAGCATAGTAACACAGGCTGCATGGTAAAAGTGAGAGCAGGAAACTTGCTGTAAAACCCACAGGGCATCAACCTGTTTTTGTAAAAGGGCAGACTGCTGGTTCAAGGCAAGCATGCCAAACTGGATGTGAGAGTTTATGGTGTTTTGTGTGAGTAAGGCCTCCCTGACTCGCTCCGCCAAGGTATTAACGACTACAGCATTGGAAGCAGCTTGTGCGACAGCGATGCCAGCCACGGTAGCCGCCGTTGCGGAGATAGCTATGGCAGCTACGACAGCGGCAGTGATCCTGAAGTCCCTCTTTCTGCGATACAGTATAACCTCCTCCCCAGGATGAGGATCTTCCACCACCATAGGTACCATGGATGGAATCCGGACGATCAGCGCTCGATCACTCTCCGGGGTCCAGCAATTGCTGAGAAGACATGAACTAGAGGAACAATTAAGGGCCCCACTCTCCTCCCCTGTCCCATTCCATAGCGCAAAGAAGAAAGGGGATAACACGCAGGGAAGGCTCTTGATAGAAAAATTTTTGCTATACTCCATAAGACTAAGCCTGAGGGATGATTCAAAGACTTGTGAAATATTCCAACTCGCTGTAGAGTTAAAAACCAGACCCCGTTGCAACATAAGGGGCCGAGCATCTGTGCAGGCCCGAGGCCCACACAAGTACATTCCAGATAGTACAGGAACCACCCCGGCCTGAAGGGGATTTCTATAAAGGAACTCCATCCCAGGCTGGGTGGCATTCTTAAAGGGTGGTCGGTGACCAAACCACCAAAGGGGACCCCCACCTTTGGTTAGCCACGGTTCATTAGTAATACATTCCCCCCAAAGCAGGGGAGAAGTAAGGGAGTACCCTTTTCGGCTGTCCCAGCATGAAGGAGCAGGTCTGGGGGGATCCACAGTCAGATTATGTCT
>PVJS01050169.1:0-14416 GCA_004027185.1 Glis glis | reverse complement strand
GAGAGAGAGAGAGATAGAGAGAGCTGAGGCTGGCCGCGAACCCGGATCCTCCGGTCTCCGCCTCCCAAAGTACTGGGATTACAAGCGTGCGCCACCATGCCCGGCGCCACCCTGAGTCCTTTTCATTTTTTGTTTCAAAACAGGGTCTCTCTAAGTTACTATGCGCTCGCCTCAAGCCTGGGATCCTCCTATCTCAGCCTCCTACCAGATATTTTGTTTTTAAATCTCTTGGTTAGAAAGGACATTTTGGCTGTCCTTTATCTATAGAGTGAAGAAATGTAAGTTAGGTGTGTAGGTAAGGTAACCATGTGCTATCCTTGTTAATTTCCTGATTTTGACAGTGATACTGTGGTTATGGAGAGAGGATATCCTTATTCTTGGGAAACGCTCGCTCAGGCGTTTAGGAATGAATGAAGGAGTTCAGAAGAAACCATAGATATACAGAGAAAGAGACAGAAACACAGAGAGAGCGACCAGGACAGGAGGGCCCGAGGCAGAGGTGCTGGGGACGCTGCTTGCTGGGGCAGAGGTGTGTGTCTGGCCAGCACGGCGTGCTCAGGGTGTTAGTGTGGCGTGGTTTACGCTGTCTGAAGTTGATGTTCTTTGGTTCTGGTTCCGGCCTGCACTACATCTGAATGTATCCAGTTGTCTAACTTTCTGGTGATTAGGGACGGGCCCCTTTGTCTGTCCCTGGGGGATGGTTACTGATGATGACGACTGGTCTGAGGTCCTGAGTTACTTGGGGCTGTGTGTGTGGGGTCCTTGCGTCGTGAGTGCCGTGCTGGGCTGGGTGGGGGGCTGTGGCTCCGTGCACCAAGGCCCCCCACCCTCTGCACCAGCAGGGACTGTGATTCACCCAGTGCGGCAGGAGCAGTGGGAGCCAGATAGGCCACCCTCCCTGGCCTGGCCTGTGACTATCGCAGAGGATCCAAACCCGGGGTCCCTGACCAGCTGCCCTGTAAGTTTCCCTACGAGCTGTTCCTCTGTGAGGACCGGAGGAGCCGTTCTGTTCGCCTCCACCCTCTCACCTCCCATGCCCCTTGCACGTCAAGCCCAGAGCAAGCAGGTCAGGAGCCCAGCTGTGGGGCGGTGGGTGGAGAGGCGGTGACCAGATGTCCATTCGGGAGTTGACCTTTGGCTCCCTCGGCTGCGGCCGGCGCGTCCTGCTCCCAGGGCCTGGTGCGGCTTCCCATGGGATGGTTCCTAGCTATGGGTCTTGTTGCCTGTGGAGTAATTAGGGAGGTTCTGTGCAGAATGTCTGCAATCGTGTGTGTGCATGAGCCTGTGCACATGCGAGTGAGCATGCACGAGCGTCCTGCTCACTCAGGGCCAGTGTAGTTCGCCCCCGCCATGGTGGTCAGTGTTGGGGTGTGCTGGATACACCTGGGAAAGGGCGTGGGTTGGACGGTCATGAGTGGCCGAGGCAGGTGCCTGGGTCAGGGCTGGACCAGCCTGATGGAGGAGGGCAGGTCTCAGACAGGAAGGCCCTGCTGGGTTCTGCAGCTCTGCAGTGGGAGGCCGGAGGCCCATGGTGGTGTAGACCCACCTCCCAGCCTCCAGATGGAGGTTGTTCAGCCGCCCAGGCCGCGTCCTCTGCACTTCTGCGGGAAGCCAAAGCTGGCAGCAGCTGCTGCTACTTTTGCAGACCCTGCCTCCTCACTGACCGCCTCCTTCTCCTCTCCAGTTCCTGTGTTTGAAGAACATCCGCACCTTCCTCAAAGTCTGCCACGATAAGTTCGGCCTGAGGAACAGCGAGCTCTTCGACCCCTTCGACCTCTTCGATGTTCGAGACTTCGGAAAGGTGAGTGGTTGCCCCCTCTGGGCCCAGGCACGCAGAGGTGGCAGCTGAGCGTGGGTGGGCCACCTCCAGCCCAGAGCTGAGGGCCACGGGCGCTCCGGCAGGTGTGGGCTGGGCTGGGGGGACAGGAGGGCGGGGTGGCGGGAAGCCTCTCTCTGTCAGGGTGACGCAGGTGTCTAGATCCAGGTGGACGGAGGGAGAACAGAGGTGACGGGCACCTGTTGACCCAGGTGAGGGGAACCTGGGGCTCTGGCTCATTGGTGACCTCCTGGGGAGCCTGGGTCCACAGTGACGCCGGTGTCACACGCCATCAGAAGCACAACAGGTTCTTAGTTGTTCCTTCTAACCTGATAGAATCAGGACTGTAATAACTTTTGAGAGCTGAAGTGCTGGCCTGTAACCCAGGTGGTCCCAGGTCCTGGTGGCCCTCCAAGGCCCTGCGCTGCCCGGTTTCCTGCTGTTGCTGACATGGGCTCTGCGAGACAGCCGCTTCCCCATCCACCCGAGGAGCGCCTTTCACCTGCCGGCGGGAAGTAGCAGATAGCCGTTGCCTAATTTATTTGAGGGGGTTGGTGTTTGAGGACATGTTCAGCGAACACATGATTGGTGAACTGCAAGGGGAATTTCATATTTGCAGTCACAGATGCAGAGACGTCATCTCCACGAGGAACCCTTCTTTGCTGGAGTGTCAGATTGTTATCTGTTACTGGGGCTCCCATGAGCCACCTGGCCCGGCGGGGCTCTTCCTTAGTTGTGGGATTCTCTAGACACAAGTTTTGGGGATCACTTTAAGAGCCCGTCTCTGGGGCTGGGGATGTGGCTCCATGGTAGAGCATTTGCTTAGTATGTGCAAGGCCCTGGGGTGGGGGGGAGAGCCTGGTTCTGGCTCTTAGAAGTTTCCTTTTGCTTCTTGCGATGTAATGAGGTCCCAGAGCCACAGGGTGCATGCAGGGGTTTGATGCCGAGTCCTGGGTCCTGCCCCCCCTGCCTGCCCGGGGGCACATTAGCTGGGGCTGGAGCCCATGAAGGCTTGGGTGGCGCCGAACTGGTTTCCTTTCCTGTTAGTGGCTTCTCAGTTCCCACAGATTTGTTTTAAAATGGTTTGGACTTCTCTCCTGTTCTTTATCTCTGCAAACAGCAGAGACGGATTTGCCTGGAGGGCCCTGGGCAGGGCGGAGCTGATGGTCTGGGTTCTGGAGAAAACTAGAGTGTGTGGAGACACACACACACACACACACACAGACATACAACTCGCATACTCAGACACACATTTACAAGCACACACCCATATGCTCACATTCACACACACCTGTGCACACACACATCCACATACTTGTGTACACACATACTTAGACAACACACATTCACACTCACATGCTTAGACACATTCACACACCCATGGACACACCCACATTCACACACATGCCCTCCACACACACTCACAATCCTGCCCATGTTCACACACCCATGGACACACCCACATCCGTGCTCACACACACTCTCACATCCACACAAGTGGCATTGAAAATAATTGGACAGAGAAGAAGACAGGAGAACCCGGGCCAAACCCAGTTCTTGGCCAACAGTGTACAGACTCTTCAGTGTATAATTTCATTTTGCTTTTAATTCGCTGCAGCGGAATGCAGTGATGTCAGACATACAGAAGTCTGGATTAACCCCCTCATGGGAGTGGCCAGCTGCGCGCCCGGCGGTCTGCGAAGGGACGTGCTGTCACCGCCAGTGGTTGCGGTGAGGTGCTGGCCATGCCAGCGGCCCCGGGGTCTTCCCTCTGACCTCATGGGAAGTGGGAGAGGATACTGGGGCTGGCCCGGAGTCACAGCGTGGGGGGCTGGGCCTGGAGGTGACATCACCGCATCGACTCCTGGGCTGGGCTGAGGGGGCTTGGGGCCAGCCAAGCTCTGCTGTGGTACTGAGGGGGTCTGAGGGGGCAGGCTAAAGGGCCGGGGTGGGGCACAGGGCTGTCCCTTGCCCTGTGGCTTCCTTTCCTGCCCAACCCGAGGCCATGCTGATTTGGGTTCTTTTTTTTTTTTTTGCGGTACCGGGGATTGAACGCAGGGATGTTCCACCTCCACACTACACCCCTGGCCCTATTTTTTATACTTTATTTTGAAACTGGGTCTCACGAAGTTGCGGAGGGCCTCACTAAGGAGAGAGAGAGAGAGAGAGAGAGAGAGAGAGAAAGCCAGGGAGAGAGAGACAGAGAGAGAGCTGAGGCTGGCCGCGAACCCGGATCCTCCGATCTCCGCCTCCCAAAGTACTGGGATTACAAGCCTGTGCCACCACGCCTGGCCTGATTTGGGTTCTAATTGGCCTCCACCACTGGCTGGATGACTTGGGAACGTGACCTGGCGCCTCTGACCCTGTGTGCGTGGCTGTGAGAGGTGGAGAGGGCCACGTGTGAGGATGTGTGGGTGGCCCTCAGCACGGCCTGGTATCTGCCCACCATATGAAGGGGACAAACCCAGGCTGTTGTGGGAGATGGTAGCCTCCTCCCGGTTAGTGTTGCCTCCATCCGTTATTGTATTGGTGAAGACGGAATATCTACGCCTTTGGAGGACGGCATCCCATGACTCGTGGGCCCTGGGCCCCAGCAGGTGGCGTGGGTCCCAGCCCCGCCATCGCAGGCTCAGCCTCTCTAGCTCCCATTGCAGATGGTGGTGATAACCATAGATCCATCTATGGAGTTGTTGTGTTTGCCGTGCGCCCGCGAGGGTGACCACTGTTCTGAGGTTGTGCCTCCCCTCGCTCTATACCCAAGCTCCTCTTGACCACATGGATGTGGCCTGCGCAGTCTACGTGTGGTGGACAGTGGCTGGAACCCAGCCTCCATGCCTGTGTACCGGATGCTGGTAACAATGGTGCCCGCCTACCTCCGCCTACCTCCGCCTACCTCAATGGCCTGCCACGTGCTGGGCCCACTCCCCATGTCCATCTGGCTGGGTTTCCCCGTTACTGCCGCCTCCTTCCAAGTGCCTCTCACGCTGCGGCAGACCTGTGGTTAGCACTTCTGCCGAGAGATGACCTGGGGGCAGAGGAGACTCGGGGCGCTGGGGTGCGCACCCTGAGTGGGAGCTGTTGTCTGGGGCCTGTGCAGCTCGGTCCAGCCCTCCTGATGGCTCCGGATGCTACTCTCTGGGTGGGGACATTTTGGTCCAACCCCCACATGAGGGAGGAGGAAGGGCCAGAGCAGGGAAAGGGCTTGCCAGGGTCTGGGTGCTGGCAGCTTGCTGCTGGCCAGGACCAGCCTGGAGAGGCCAGGCCTGAGCATCTTGTCCCCTCTGCTGCTGGGAGAAAGAGCCACTGGCCCCTTCCTGTCATCAGGGATATTTGCCAAGCGCTTCTCAGGTCTGTCTTTTACCATCTGTAACTCAGCCTGTGGGGACACTTGTCCACACCTGTTCCAGGTATGCCTAGCACCCCCCAGCCATATCAGACCGTGGAGCTGTGACCACTTGCTCTGCCCTTCCTCCTGGGCCACAGCCAGTGGCAGAGGAAGGGTTATTTTCAGGTTGTATCAAAAAACTCCTTTTGCTGCCAGGGCACCTGCCTGGAACCCACGCCGAGAATGGTGTGGAGCTGGTTCTGGGGTTGGTGAGCGGGAAAGGGCCTGGGCTCGTTGGCCGCGGTCGCCGAGAGGCGAGGGGTGGGCTCTGAGGGTGGAGGTTTCCTTCTGCTTCCCCTTGCCCGCCTCTCCCACTTACATTTGTTGCATTGGGTGCATGGAAGGACCTGATGGAGCGGCGGGCCCGTCTAGAGAGTAGCTGGCGGGTCTAGAACGTGCCGCGATTTCCTTATTTAGGAAGGCTTGTCCTGTTTCAGGTCTTGTCCTGGTGCTGGGCTCTTGTCCTTCTCAGCAGCTGCCTCAGCTTCCCAAGTTTCCCATGAGGTTGAGTTGTTCCTTGAAAAGACAAAAGGCATTCATTCATTAATTCATTCACTCATCCATCCGTCCGTCCGTCCGTCCGTCCATCCATCCATCCGTTAAGCATATATTTCACTGAGCATTTATTAAGTGCTTTTAAGCTGAAGTGGAGAGGAGGTTCACCAGATGAGTTGCCATGCAGTTAATTAGGGGTAGAGGAGGAGAGGGAGGGAGGGAACATGCTGGAACCTTCTCCCTGCGGATGGCTGGCCTGGCTGACAGTCAGCCCCACACCGGGGTCTTCCCATGCGATTTCACAGTGAACCGGGTCATGGGCTTGTACGATGATACAACAACCCGCGTGTTAAAGAGTACCGTGAAGTAGACAAGACGGCCCGGTGTCTGCTACCCACTGTCAGGTGGGCCGGTCGGTCATTGTTTTTCCTGTTCATGGACCAAGTAGGGCCTCCCTGTGGAGTGTGGGAGCCCCGCTTCCTGGCCCTGCGGCTCTTCCTTCTTGCTGGGGCTAAGAGGGCCGAGCCAGGCAGGTGCAGAGGGCATCCTTAACCCAGGAGGAGCCCCGGGAGGGGGTCCCCCATGCCCACTGGCCAGGTTCCCTCTGCTCCTAGCCCAGGGCACTGGGGAGACCTCTGGAGACTCTCGAGGGCCAGAGAGCCCCGGGGCGTCCGGCAGTCTGTCCACGCCCCTGCCTCCGGTGCTTCCTTGCACACAGGTGCCGTGGGAGCCGGGCTGGCCCTGGAGGAGTTGGGCGGGAGAGCGAGGGCTCTGCACACACGTGGTCTTGCTGAGCCCGTGTTTCCACAGGAGTGAAGAGAAGATCGTGGCCGTCCCCTTCGCACACTGGCGTGAGGGCTGGAGACACCCACAGGTCCTCCACATTTTATTAGTGTTTTCTTCCTCCTCTTGCTCCCTGACCCTGCAGGCTCCAGCCGGAACTGAGGGATGCAGAAAGTTGGTCCTGGGAGTTTTTCTTTTTGGCTGCCTTCCTTCCCTGGTATTTTTCCGAAGGGTTGCATTAAGGATATTGGGTTTCGGCTCAGCTCTGTCCCGTCCGGGAGGCTTCCTGTGCTGCGGGTGGGTGTGCGAGGGCCTGGGCTGCCTGCGCAGTGGGGCTCTGCTGATGAAATCCCGTTGGCTCTGCTCCCTCCTGCCGGCCCGCACAGGGCTCCCGCACAGGGCTCCTGCACAGGATCCCACACAGGGTTCCCGCACAGGGCTTCCGCACAGGGCTCCTGCACAGGATCCCGCACAGGGTTCCCGCACAGGGCTCCCGCACAGGGTTCCCCCACAGGTCTCCCGCACAGGGCTGCCCGCACAGGGCTCCCTGCATAGGGCTCCCCGCACAGGATCCTGCACAGGATCCCGCACAGGGCTTCCGCACAGGATCCTGCACAGGATCCCGCACAGGGCTTCCGCACAGGGCTTCCGCACAGGGCTCCCGCACAGGGTTCCCACACAGGATCCCGCACAGGGCTCCCTCTCATTTTCCTTCTGTCCTGTGGTTGGGTGGTTCATCTGGGCTGTGCGGGATGCAGGGTGGGAAGGAATGTGGGAGGGCTTGGGGACTTGTTCCTCCCAGCTTGGAATCTGATTGGGATTTTTTTTGGTGTGTGTGCTGGGAATTGAATCCAGGGGTGGTCTACCTCTGAGCTATACCCACAACCCTTTTTCTTTTGAAACAGGGTCCCACTTAGTTGCTGAGGCTGTCCTGGAAACTGCACACATAATACTTAGGATGGCAGCCGCCCCCTCGCCCCGTTCTGAGGCAGGTGCACTAGTTCCCGCACGTAGTCTTCCCGTGCTACGATTTCTCCTCTCATTTTCCGCATCTTACAGAAGGGAAGTTGAGGCTCACAGAGGTTGAGCAACTTCTTGCTCAGAGTCACGTGGCTGGGGGTTTCTTGGCCCTCCTCCCCCTGCCCCGGGCTGTGCCAGCCCCTAAGGAGGGTGGTCAAGCTCCACGGGCCTGGCCGGCATGGTGCCCGGGCACGGTACTGGTGTGGGGTTAGCCCAGCTCCATCGCTTGCCAGCCGGCAACACTCCCCAAGCCTCCCGGTCCTCATCTGTAGTGAGGGCAGTTATATCGCCTTCTCCCGAGCAGAGAGGAGCCTGCAGGGCAGGTGCTGTGTTAGGAAGGTGTGGCAGGGCTGGAGCACTGAGCAGCGAGGTGGACTTGTCACCGCTATCTGTGACAGCATCTGCTACTGAAAGTGACAGGATCACAGGAGGGGAGGAGCAGAGGACAGGAAAGGAAGGGAGGAGGGGAGAGGGTCTCGGGCAGTCCGGCCGAGTCCCTGCCTGCAGGTGGAAGCCAGGGCTGCAGGCTGGTTCTGATGGGCCTGCTCCTCCTGGGCCTTGTCCACTGTCCTGCTTGCCCTTGCTTAAGTTGCGGAGGGTCTCACTAAGTAGCTGAGGCTGACCGGGAACCTGGACCCTCTGGTCTCAGCCTTCCAAGTACTGGGATTACAAGTGTGCACCACCACGCCTGGCTTATTTTTTATTCTTTATTTTGAAACAGGGTCTCACTAAATTGCAGAGGGCCTCACTAAGTAGCTAAGTTGTAGGCTGTCTGCAACTTAGCGAGACCTTGTTTCAAAATAAGGAGTAAAAAATAGAGCTGGGGGTGTAGCTCAGAGGTAGAATGCCCCTGGGTTCAATCCCCTATACTGCAAAAAAATCCCCCAAAAATGTTTTGCAGGGCTTAGCTTAGACCCTCCCAAGCGGTTGAACCTGGCCCTTGGCAAGGACCGGGTGGTGGACAGGCTACTTCCTGATTTAGTAGTGTCCCCCAGGGGCCCAGGCCCAAGCTCTGTCCAGCACCCCAGCCCTTCTGTCTTCCCTCTGCCATGGGAGTAAATATGTCTGTCGGTCACCAGGCACCACCGGCCGAGTCCTTCCGCCCATGAGCACTTGCCTCCCACACTGACCTCAGGAAATAAGGAGGGAAATTGAGGCAGAGAATAGACATGCCTCTCGTGCCCTGCAGTTACAGTGGAGCCGGGGCCATGTTTGGGTCCTGCTGACAACAGAGGTCAGGTTCCCATCTGCTGTACTCTGCCTCCTTCCCATCCGCCAAGGGAGGCAGCTATTTACAGGAACAAGCCGCAGCTGGTCATGTCTGCAGGGGAGTTGGAAAGCTAGGTTGGAGGCCAGGTGGGCAGTGAGGAGGTCACAAGGCAGTGTGGAGGCCAGGTGGGCAGTGTGGAGGCCAAGAGGCAGCGAGGAGGCTAGGAGGCAATATGGAGGCCATGAGGCAGTGTGGAGGCCAGGAGGAAGTAAGGAAGCTGTCAGGGCTGTCTGGGTAGAGGCAGTAAAAGGCCAAGAGGGGAGGGTGCTGACCAGAGTCTCTTTAAAGGACACAGCATGGTGATGGCCAGTGTCTCCTGATGAGGTCTGCCTGGTACGCACAGTGCCCCACAGCCATGGATTCCAAACCCTGGGCGGGCAGGGCCTGCTGAGTCTTAGCAGCGCCACGACTCGGTGTTTTCTGTGTGGCATTTTGCTTAAAGAGAGAGTTCTGAAGAGACTGAAAACAGTTTGAAACCATGGGCCCATCACAGCCGAGGACACCCACCTCCTTGGATCTAGCCTAGTGAGGTCTAGGGCTGCTGGGGTGGGGACAGGCCAGCCACCAGCTCTGGGATGAGGAGGAGCTGGCTGTGCACCATCGTGGGCGTGGGAGGCAGAGGTGTGTGTGCCAGCATCTTGGTTCCCGTGTGTTCGTCGGCAGCCTCTCCCACCACTCTCTGCTGCACGCCTCTCTCTGCCTGGAACCCTCTTCCAGCGGCCTGTGTCCCCTCCTTTCCCAAGATGGAAGTGCTCGCCTGGCAAACACTGCCTTCCTCTCCTCCCGAGCCCAGGGCAGGCATCACTAATGGATCCCAGCACTTCCCCACAGAGCCCGTCAGCTGGAGCTGGCACAAGGGAGGAACCAGTTCCCTCCAAAACCTCCCCGCTGTCCTGTGGTTGCCATAACTACTTCCATGTCCTATCCTTTCACAAATACCCACCCTCCTCTAGACTTCCTGACCTGGAGGGACAGGGAGGGTTGTGGGGCTTCCAGATGCCAGATAAAAGTGAGCAGTTGAGACACCATGGGGGGCTCAGGACAGAAGGGGCCAGGAGCCGGCCCCAGGTTCTGGGCTTGAGCCACAGGTCACCTTGCGTCTTGCAGCTATATTTCCCATCTGTAAGATGGGTCTGAAGGTCGGCCCCCTCTGAGGGCTGCTGGAGGAAGATGGAGAGGCAGCTGCTTGTGTGTGTGCAGCGCGGAGCGTCCCTGGGTGGCAGCTCTGGGGAGTTCTGCAGGGATTGTCTGGCCCCGATTGAGCAGGTGGGTGACGGCCTCTGGCATGGACAGGGGTGCAGCCCAGGGCCCGTTCCAACTGCCCGGGGTGCCAGCCTCTCTCAGCTCCCATGTCCCACCCATGCTGGCTGTCCACCTGTCCCACCATGAGCCCACCGAGTGTGGGGATGCGGTCCCTGCACCACTGATTTCTCAGTTTGGCATCAGTGTGGATGAGTGCTCCCCTAGGCCTGTCCAGTCGGGAGGATGCGGCACTAACTTCAGGCATCGATCCCACATCTCTTATCCCCTATCCAGGCCCCAGCCTCCTGCATCTGCTCATTTCCCCGTCATATTTGCTCATGAAATGTGCTGAGTGCGGAAGCCTCTGTGCCGGCCCGCGGTGCTCCCGCCGCCGTCGATGGCTCTCGGATGTGCACACCGCACGGAGTTCATCTGCACACCCAGTCTTAATGCTGTCGGGAGATGCGCTGGTCTTTGAGCCGTATCTACTCTGCGCTAATTACTTATTAAAATGCAGTCGCCACGGAGTGGGAGCAGCCTGGGGCTCCCGGCAGAGCCTGGCGCGGGGCGGCTGGCCAAGGCTTCTGGGTTGCTGCTGGAAAATGTTTCCTCCTTTCATCTGCTGCTTGTTGTCACTTCAGGTCAGTATTAGCCCACCCGCTTTCAGAAGAACTTGACAACCAGACATGATGCACATGTGTGCAGCGAAACAGGCATCTGTGTGCACCGCACTCCGCCACGTGCTGATGGGGGAGGGCGAATGTGCGCTCGCTCGCTCTCTCTCTCTCTCTCTCTCTCTCTCCCCTGCTTTTGCGGCACTGGGGCTGGAACCCAGGCCCCTGCATGTGCCCGGCAGGCCTCTACCCCTGAGCCATACCCCAGCCGGGAGGTTTCCTCTGTCTTCCCTGCCAGGTGGGAGCCAGTCCCCTCCTTAAGGCAAGGGTAGGGGGTGATTCAGTGTCAATGGCTGAGTCCCTGCAGGCCTGACGAGCTGAGCGGTCACCTGGACACCTCGGCCACCCCCGTGCTTCATGGAGATGGCCAGGTTTTGTGTGCAAGGCCAGGAGGCCTCTGGGTCTTTGCCTGCAGTCCCTTCACAGGGTTCCGAGGAGGTGGTGACTCTCGAGCCTGAGTTCAAGTCTGGGGGCCCTTGCTGAGGCCTGGATCCCTGCATCCCTGCGCTGGTGGTTTGAGGGTGCGCCAGAGTGGAGGGTGCAGAGGGAAGGACTCGGGAGCTGGTTGGGATGGGGGCTGCTGACTCTAGATGGCGAGGCAAGGGGGCGGTGGCAGTATGGGGGTGCTGGGGTGCAGGCGTGTGGCCGAGACCTGAGGATGGCATGTCAGTGGGCGCCGGTATCCCTGAGCCACTGGTATATGGATATCTCGTTTTCCTAGCGCCATTTGCTGAAGACTGGCCTTTTTCCATTGAATGGGGTCAGAGCAAGGGCCCTTGGGCTGAGTCCCTCCTGGGCATGCAGTGCCGGGTGGCCTCCCACCCCCTCCCTGGGCTCTGGTGCCACACGGTGAGGAGCGGAACCAGGTGGAGAACACTGATTGGTCCTGATGGATTGGTAGTGGCTGGCTGGAGGGCTCGGTGGAGGAGGTTCCTGAGGTGCAGCCATTGATGAGCGAGGTCTGCTGTGGGCCCCAGGACAGCTTGAGTTCCTGTGCCAGGCATCCCCGTTCCTGGACTAGTGCGTCATGAGGTGCTTGTGTCCCCAGGGGGAGAGTGCACAGGGGCGGAGGGCCGCCTGCTGGAGGTCTGCCGTGTCCTTGCTGCTGCTGGTCAGGTGGGTCCCCACGAGAGCAGGTGTGGGGGACGCAGCCCCTTGGGAAGGTGTGGCTCGTGTGCTGGCAGGCTCCTGGGGAAGTGCCTGGGTTTCTGGGGCAGTATGCTTTGTGTCTGCAGAGTTAAACTGATTCTTGGACATGGTCGGGGCTGGAGACCGTGTTTCCCAGACTGGCTTCTATGTCCCTTCCCCAGCTCAACTGGCCCAGGACACCCAGGCTCAGGACCACAGCCTTGCTTTTAGAATCCTAGAAAGACAGAGAGCCCAGACCGTTTCCTGTGGTGTGGGGTGACAGGGTTGCCGTGGTTGTGGCCGTAGCTTGGGCAGTGGAGGTAGTCGGAGCAGGCTCCTGGAGGCCGTGCTGGGGCTCGCGGGCTGAGCTGCAGCTGGCCAGGTGAGGTCGTGTGGGAGCCATGGGGCTGCTGTGCAAAGGGCAGGAGGCTGTGGGTCCAGCAAGCAGGTAGGTCAGCTCGGGGAGTGGGGTGGGAGGGCAGGGCTGGGGAGCCAGCCCACAGAGTAGGGGCATTGCCTGGGTTTTCAGAAGGAAGACCACCATGTAGTGAGTGGCCGGCCAGGGCTGTCAGGATTAGCAGTGATAACGTAGAAAGGGCCTGGGAGGCATTGCAGCGCCAGGCCCCAGTGAGTCCTCCACACCTGTGGAGGCCCTCCTCCCTTAGGACTGGCTCTGGGGAGAGGCGTCTTAAGTGCCTGTGGTGGCCGCAGTCCACACCCAATGGGAAGCCAGGGGAGAGGGGACGGGTTCTGGCCTGCTTTGCCACCCACCGTGCATCACCATGTGGGCTGATTAGTGCTCTGGGCCTCAGTTTACCCATCCAGGAAGAGAAGGCTGGACCATTAGGGTGGTGGTCTTTAGGGGTGCCTTTCCTGTCCCCGTGGGCATCGATGAAGCCACGTGTCTCTGTCATGTCTGCTTCTACTTTTCCTTACCTGGTGGCTGAGAGCTTGGATTTTCTTAACTAGCCCTGGGGCACCGGCCCTTGGCTTTTTTTTTTTTTTTGGTCCTTGTCCACAGTTAATTAAGTTTTAATTGGCTAATTGTTTCTCCGCAGTGCCCCAAGACATTCACTGTGTCTGATGAAGCCTGACAGTTTGATGTTTGCAGCAAAAAGGCTGAAGGAGACTAAGGAGAAAAGAAAAAACTAGCAAAATGTAAATGATTCCATGTAACAGAGTGTCACTTCTGGACAGGCGGGAAGACCTTTTCTAGGGTGGCGGGTTATCCCAAGGGTGAGGCAGGGCGGGCTGCCTCCTGGTCCTCAGTCTGCAACCTGTTAGGCTTGCAGACTCCGGCCCTCCGCCCAGGGAGTTAGAGGCGGAAACCCCAGGATATTTAGCCTGGCCCAGCCTTTTCACTCTCAATCTTTAAAAAATAAAATTTATCATGATGAAATGGATATAATATAAAATTTACCATTATAGTAATTTTTTCTTTCTTTCTTTCTTTCTTTCTTTCTTTCTTTCTTTCTTTCTTTCTTTCTTTCTTTTTGTGGTACTGTGGGTTGAATCCAGGGGCGTTCTACCTCTAAGCTACACCTTAGCCCTATTTTACTTTTTATTTAGAAACAGGGTCTCACAGCATTGCTGAGGGTCTTGCTAAGTTGCTGAGGTTGCCCTCGAACCTACAATCCTCCTGCCTCAGCCTCTCAAGCACTAGGATTACAAGTGTGTGGCACCACACCCAGCTCATTGTAGTCATTTTAAAGTGTCCAACTCGGTGGCATTAAGTATATCCACAGTATTGTGTTGCCATCATCAGCATCTTGTTCCAGAATTTTTTGACACCCATTTCCTCCTCCCCCTGCCCCCCAGCAACCTCTAATCTATTTTCTGTCTCTATGGATTTGCCGCTCAGGACATCGTACAAATGGAACTGGACAGCCTGTGGCCTTTGCGTCTGGCTTCTTTCACTTGGCGTTTCCAGGGGTCGTCCGTGCCACGTGTCAGTGTGCTATTCCTTTTTATGGGTGATAATAATATTCTACCCGTGGAAAGGCCGCGGTTTGCTTTACCACACCGACTGATGGACGTTGGCATTTCCGCCACTGTGCACGGTGCTGCTGTGAGCGTTCAGGGACAAGGTTCTGTCGGTTGACTTTTAGTCCTGCGCCCCCTGGCCTGCAGCCCCCCACCTGCCAGGGCTCAGGACCCAAAGGCTGGGCTGCAGATTGACCTGTACCATGTCCCAGGGCAGGCCTGCTGGAATGCGGGTTGGCATACAGGTTGGATCTTGGGTAAGGTGCAGCTCTGAGCTTGGGGGGTGCAAACGGTTTCTCTGAGACCCTGCTTCCAGTTCCTCTGGGGAGATACCGCAAGCTGGAGTGCTGGGTGGCATGGTAGTACTGTGTTTATTTTTTGCGGTACTGGGGATTGAACCCAGGGGCATTCTACCTCTGAGCTACACCCCCAGTCCTATTTTTTATTCTTTATTTTCTAACAGGGTCTTGCTAAGTTGCAGAGGGCCTCACTAAATAGCTAAGGCTGGCCATGAACCTGTGATCCTCCTGTCTCAGCCTCCCAAGTACTGGGATTACAAGCATGTGCCACCACGCCTGGCTTATTTTTTTATTGTATTTATTTATTTAATTTTTTTTTTT